>MDKI01259902.1:0-37858 GCA_005239505.1 Nicotiana paniculata
GATCATATATGAGGTGTTGGTATGTTTGGTTGGGTTCCCGAGGGGCTCGGGATGGTTTCGGATGGTTAACGGAGAGTTCGGAATGGTTTTGTCACTACTATGTTCTGTTGTTGGTGTTTTTCGCACCTACGGATAGGGAGCCGCAGGTGCGGTTCCGCAGGAGCGGACATGGCACTGCAGGTGCGGAAGTTGGCCAAGTGAGGGGATTTCGGCAGGTGCGAGGTAATTGCCGCACCTGCGAGGCCGCAGGTGCGGGATTTGAGGCCTTAGGATTTTTTCGCAAGTGCTATCTGGGATCCGCAGGTGCGGTTCCGCAGGTGCATGTAAGTGGTCGCAAATGCGGACCCACTGGACAGAAGGTATAAAAAAATGTGCCTTCGCGAATTTTAGCCATTTTCTCAATATTTCATCCTGGTTTGAAGCTTTTGGAAGGGTTTTGAAGAGGGGATTCGATAGTTCTTCACCAAGGTAAGATTTTTGGACTCTAAACTCATTTAAATGTGATTAAAGTCGGAATTATGGTGGAAATTAGGGAAAAATCAGTGTAAATTGGGTGATTAGGGCTTGGGATTAAGAATCCTTCAAATGGTGATTTAAGGGGTCATTTGGAATCCGAATTTAGTGTTGTTTATATGTACGGACTCGTGAGATGACGAAGAACAGTTTGGTATAAAAATTTCTGAATTTCAGGACGTGGACTCGGGGGTCGGGTTTTGACCAATTTCGGAATTTTTGAGTATTTTTGATACATTTTGATTGAGATTAGTTCCTTAGCATATTATAATGATATACATCTGATTGTTGGTAGAATTAGAGCACTCGGAGGCTGAACTTAGAGGAAAGGGCGCTGCGGAGTAGTGTGTTAGCCGGTTTTGAGATAAGTAACGCTTCCAAACTTGGAACTGAGGGTTAGAAACCCCATACTATTTGATATTTTCTGTTAATTAAGGTGACGCACTTGCCAAGTGACGGGCATGTAGGCATTTACCGAATATTTGTAGTCTGGCTCATCCCATGGCAATGTGTACTGGTTATCTCAGATTGATATTGTACTATGAAGGTGGTGATTACCTTGAACGAAATAGAAATCATGCTAAGTATAAATGTTAAGGCTTCACGCCGATGTGTTTAGACCGGAATGGTCGATTATTGCTGCCTCTATCTGTGATTATTGCTTTCATGTACTCAGTCCTGTTATAGTATATGTTTCATGCCTCAGTCTCTTAAGTTACTAGTTTATTCTAACTTATCATTGGTTTGAGCTGATTTTCATATGTTTGAGCATTGCGAGTGAGACTGGAAAGTACTGACTGAGTGAGGCTTGGAGCCTGGTTTTGAGACAGTTATGAGGTCGGACTGCACACCGCAGCGATCCTGAAATCATGCCTTCATTGGCTTGATATAGCGCTTGGGCTGAAAGGAGCCCCTCCGGAGATGGATTTCTCCGTGGTTATTATGTTCCGAAGATGGATTTCTCTGTGGTTATTATGTTTCGGAGATGGATTTCTCCGTGGTTATTATGTTCCGAAGGTGGATTTATCCGTGGTTATCATGTTCCGGAGATGGATTTCTCTGTGGGGCTGGATCGGCCTTTTTCCTCAGTACTTGGTGACTGTGTGACAATGGATCCGGGGTTAGTAGGATTTGGTCTTTTGAATTTCATAAACTGGTTTCTCAAAAACCTTGGATTTATTATTATTATTATTATTATTATTATTATTATTATTATTATTATTATTATTATTATTATTATTATTAATTTCACACTTGTTAAAAAGGGGAATATATTGAAAATTGGATTTAGTTAGATAAAATGGGTGGCTTACCTGGTTCCACGACATGCGCCATCACGACTCCGGAAACGGGTCGTGACAAGGATTGGGCTTGGATAGGATTTAAGATATTTGGGCTAGTATAATTTGGCTGAAACAAAATTGAAAGGGGCTATTTGTTAAATACCCAACTAACTAATAAAATAATTTGTGAAAATAATTAACAAATTATAAAAATAATTTTCATGCATAAAAAATAGTTTAAAATAATTAATCAATATTATAAAAATATAAAAAGCTATTTTCTGGTGAACTAATGTAATAATGCGTACATGAGCTATTATTGCAAAGTTATTGCAATTATAATTCAAAAAATATAAATGTGGCTATTTATGGAATAATTAAAGCTTATTATGTATATAAATGGTAAAGTTAAGTCATGAAATTGTTATAAAACCATTTTTGATTCAATTAATAATTATTTATATAATAAAAATACTAGGATAAATTAATAAAAAATTCTTAGAAAAATGCAGAAATTATGAAAAAATATTAGTTGATTCTCATGTACTATTTTGAAAATAGATATGCATTTTAAAAATAGTATCGGTAAAACTTGGGTATCAACACTTTGATGATAGAGGAAGACCAAGGTATCTAATTAGAGAGGTTCCTTGAGCGAATCCTGTTTTGGCTATTAATTTTTCCTTTGTCAGTTATCAACTCCAGCTATAAAGATATTTGATTTCTCCAAGAAATCAATCTTGATGCCCGACTAAAGTGAGAGAGTTCTTCAACTACCCTTGTTACTGAAGCAAGGTTACCTTTGCAGAAGATCATCTGCCAATATTAGATGAGTCAATTTCAATTGCCTACACATGGGATGAAACCAAAAGGCTGGTAATTCACTCATAGTTTTCAGGACTCTAGAGAGATATTCCATCATTAATACAAAAAGTAAGGGAAACATAGGATCCCTTCCTTACTCCTCTTATCCCCTCAAAATGCTCATGGCATTCTCCATTCACTTTTATTGAGAACTTTGGAGATGATACACATGCCATAATCAATTGTATGAACCTCTGTGGAAAGCCAAACCCTTTCAGTACTTCCTCAAGGAACCCCCAATCAACCATATCATAGGCTTTTCAGAGGTTTATTTTCACAAGGCATCTAGCAGAAGTCTTCCTATTGTAATGCCTCCAAAAAACATGGCATATAAGCAGATTATGCATCATGGACCAGCCATGAAAAATGCAGCTTGATTGTCTGCCACAATGTAGCTTATGTCATGTTTTAATCTCTTACACATCATCTTGAAAATATAAGGACAATACTAACTTGCATACTCAGGAACCTCTACCTTAAATATCAACGCTAAGTTAGTAGAATTTAGTTCTTGGAGAAGCTTTTCATTATGAAAAAACTCGAGAATATCATCTGTAATATCTTCTCCAACAACGATCCAAGCTGATTTGAAGAATCCACTACCAAAGCCCATCTATTGCTTCTTTGACTTCCTTTCCCGTGTATGGTATTATTAATTCCATATGTTGTTCTAGAGATAAGACAGGCCTTTCAAAAAACTGTTAAATGCTTTAATTCTTGAGGTTGTGTTCTTGCTTAGTAGGTCCTCATAGTAATCTACAAACACTCTGGCTATTTAATTAGGGCCAATCTGCCAATTTCCTTGCTTATCTCTTATTTGATTAGTAGCTTGTTTCATTCTTCTATGCTTAATAAAGGTGTCTAATGGGTAGTCCGTCCGGGCTGGGTTGAGAAAAAAAGTGACCGATCGGTCACCAATCCGGGCCGGTTACCGATTTTTTCAAACCGGCTTCACGGGTTCGGGCCCACTCGGGTAACAACTGAATCGGCGGTTACTGGTCTAAGGAGCCGGGTCGGGTTTATGTTATTTTTTTTGTATTTTGTATAACTATCGTAATTTATATTAATATAAAGTAAAAATATAAAACAAAAAAATAATCTTATAAAAAGAGTGTTTGAATAAAAGATGCAAATACTTTAAAATCCTTATTTGGAATTTTGAATATTTCATTAAGAATTTAAGATAATAGAATTCAATGAAGATGGAAAAAAATTGCACTTATAATTCGCAAGTTCTTTTTTAATTTCAAACTTACAAATTAAAATTTATATTTAACAGCAACTAGATTAACGAAAAAAGAGTAAATTCAAAGTTTAATTATTAAATATAAAATTATAAATCCAGAACTTCCAAAGGTTTTGTATTGCCTTAGTAGATTCTTCATAACCAATATGAACTTCTTGGCCATCTTCTGGAGTGTTAAATTCAGATGGGTTACCATGTGTTAATATATCTCCAAGTTCCTCGTTTTCTGGTTTATCAACATTTTCACGTCCTTGATTTCTTCGTTCCGATCTAATCCAATCTCTGAAACATGCTAAAATTTCCAAAGCATTGCTTCCCAATGAGTGATGGGTATCTCCTAGTTGTTGTCTTACTTGACTAAATGTACTCTCTGATGCAACAGTTGAAATTGTAAATAATGATGATAAAGGTCTAAGGTTATGGTTTCCCCCGTTGGTGAACTTACTTCTCGGATACTTCATATAGCTTGATTAGTTGTCTCTATCAATCATGAACACTCTATCTACCATAAATCTCTCTCAAGTAATTATGATAATTTACTAGACGCACTCTCTCAAGTTACGCTAGCTAGATTGCATTACAGTTCACTTTAGATTGCACCCGAGGTATCGTTATCTCTAATCCAACCTCTAAACCCTCGGTTATGACTTTCGTCTATACTCCGGGAGTGATGTTGTTCAAACAACTACCTAAATATGCACTCTCTCTCAAGTAGATACATAATAAATAGGAACAGCTAATTGAGGGCCCTTTCAATCAACTACAACAAGAACGTAGTTGAACAAATAGAGATAAATCAACCAATCAAAACTATATTAATAACACAATAAGTTTATCCCCAACGGGTTCTACCAAAACCCTAGATTAAAGAAGTTAGCTAGACATGTTCATAAGAATCAAACCCAAAATAAATTGCATAATTGAACTACAAAGTAAGGAATAAATCATGTAAAAATCAATGTTTTGTCACTTCAATGGTTTCCTCTCTTCGAATCCTTCGAATCCCCCTTCAAGTTGTGTTTTCGGGGTCTATTTATATGTTTAGGACGAACCCTAAACGTGTAGGAGACTTCTATTCCAACCGGGAAACACTTAAACTCGTCAAAACTCGGAATTGACCGAACTTGGGACCCCGGGCGTTTGGGCTCAAACGCCCCCTTAAGGCCAGGGCCGTGGCGTTTGGGCTCTAACCCCCCCCTAACGCCAGGGGCTGCCTGGCTTTAGGAGCCAAACGCCCGGCTATCGCCCGGGTGTTTCCTCTTCGACCCTTAAGCGTATTTTCGACGTATTTGCATCCCTTTAGCTCCGTTTCCATCTCCACTTCACCTACACATGAAATAAACTCCATTAAGCACATAAATAGTGTGTTTTTATCATTAACGCACATAAAATGTAAGGCATATAACATATTAAACCATGAATTCTAGCCTCGCATCAGCTAACAACAAAGTTTACAAACTCTTGCAAACATAAGGATTAACTCTAACCCTTATAGCAACACGCCACAAGATGTTGCGGCTACATCAACTTAACTCTAACTTGAAAGATACAACTCAGGTACCTAAAGAAAGCTGAAAGGTACAACTCAAACATACTATACTTTAAACTAGAAATAAAGAAAGACACATAAAACTCTTTAAGGAGCTGGTTCTTCAATATGGTTCGTGTAGCTTCAGGATCGCACTCTTAAATCTCACAGGAATTTCTCACAAAATGTCTTGCCATTTTGCACTCAATTCGTGCTTAACTTCACTATGTGTGTATCACCTATAAAAGAGAACAACAGTGATATTTTTAGAGTTAGTAAATAAAGATTAACTAGAATTCTGATGCTACTCTTCCTTGGTGGAGGAGTTCTAGTTGATTTCAACTTCTAACTCCTTCTCTATCTTGGATAGTGTTCTCTTTGATTAAGGAGTCCTTCTCCTTATCAATTATGCAATATTTTCGATCAGGAGATATCAAGTACACAAATTTAAGCTTATCTCCTTCACGTGCATCCCACATGCTCGAATCT
The DNA here is from genome assembly GCA_005239505.1 of Nicotiana paniculata. NCBI lineage: Eukaryota > Viridiplantae > Streptophyta > Magnoliopsida > Solanales > Solanaceae > Nicotiana > Nicotiana paniculata. The sequence continues at coordinate 5,924 of MDKI01259902.1, forward strand.
TCCCTTTTCTATGCACACAAGGGATGGACCTGGTTCATGCATGAGTACGTTTGTCAGTCTTCAAAACTAACCTTTACTTGGGCCAACAAATTTCTCCTTTTTGATGATGACAAATTCGGTGCTTTTCATAAGCTTAGGCCCTATTTCAACTCAGCTCAACCATCAACACAATGTTAGAAACATTTTTCCTTTTTATCACTTATCATCAAGGACCAGGTTCATTAGGTTATAAACATCACTTGTTCAAAGCTAAACCACACTTGTTTAAAGCACAACCTATATATTTTCCCCCTTTTGGAATCATCGAAAAGTTGCATAAAACTGTGAGATAACCAGGTTTTAAAGCTTACTCATGGCCACTGGGGATACTTCAAATGTAATCATGGATTAATCATCTTAGATCAAGCTAAGAATTTTAACCATAAAAAAAGTATAAACAAACAACTAGAGCAAAAGACAGTGAATTTCATTGATGATTGATAAGATTCTACCACAAAGCATAGGAAGAAATAAAAGTACTAGAAACATGAGCAAAAAAAAAACAAAAAGTCCTGAACTGGGTCACTGGTTAATCTACACTAGGCTAGGAGGCTTAAGGCTGGGAAGGTCCAGGTGCTTGGTTTTTGGCTTGGAGGAGTTTCAACTTATCTTGAAGAATTCCATCATTCTTCTCCTTTTCTCTTGCCAGCTCAGTCCTGAGAGCATCTCTCTCAGTCTCCACCTCTGCCAACCTCTTCTTCAACCTCTCAATCTCAGCATCCTTAGCCCCACTTTCTAGCACTAAGGCTCTGACCTTGCTATTCACTGGTACCTTCTTGGATGAACCGGGTTCTTTAGGAGTGACATTGACTTCATAATCACAAGAAAGTAGAATATTAACCACAAAATGATCGTTTCTTGTACTAATCTCCCACTTCTTCATAGGTACCTTGAAATGTGCAAGTACAATCGTGAGAATGAAGCCATAGGGAATGACATGAGTTTTGGTGCCATTGATAACCCTATCAGTAGGTCCGCGAGGGTTTCCTGTTCAGATGGAACAAGTGCCATTGACCCAGTTTCTTTTGTTAGACCAACAGAAGTGGGTGAAGAATCAGCCACTCTTATACCCTTTCCCCTCACAGTACTCTTAGCACCCTTGCTCTCTTTTTCTTTTTCGTTTTAATTTTACCACCAACTTCTCCAGATTATATAGTCTTAACACCTGCTATAGATCCTACCAGTACAAATCTATTCTCCAAATTTGCAGAAACTTCATAAATTATCTCAGGAGTAGCTTTAGAATCAGAAGATACATGTTCGATTTCGGAATACCTATTTTCTTCCCCCTTAATAGCAGACTTAAATGAATCTTCAGATTTCTGGGATTCTTCTTCCTTACCTTCTTTCAATTGCTTGTTTATTTTCTTGATTTGTTCTCCTTCGATGACAATCTTAAGAGCCCTCATCTTTACTCTACTTTTCTTAGAGATTGGTGTGGTTGAAGGAGTGGTAGACGGTGTGGAAGTGGTTTCCTATGGTGGTGATGAAGGATTTTCAGAGGTGTACGACATATCTAGTCTAGGGTATGAAAGAAAAGAGAATTAAATTGTGTTTGGAAGATGGAAGAAGAATGTGAGTTTTTGACGGCTTGAGAGAGAAGAAGTAAGGAATACACTAAAGCTGATCAATATACAGAGGAATAATTGATGGGGTAACTACAACTTTTTAGACTCTTAGAAGTCTAATCAAACTGAAATTCAGTTTTGAAGAGACGTTGGAGTGTATCCCTAGAATCTAGGTACTTCAATTCGGTTGAGACTCTTTTGAACAGAACTGGTTCACTTGTAATGAATAGTCCAAAAGAAGTTTGGAATTGGGTAGGACTCTGCTCATGATCCAAATATAATTATCTCAAATTATGCAAAGTGTAGAAAACATACCTATTTATCTTGATGAACCAGGTTCTTCACTAAAAATTCTCTTGTGTAAGTCTAAATTTTCCAAAACAGAGAAAATATAATTAGAGATTAATGAGTCATTTTAGCACATGGAACATGAGTATACTGTTGAAAGTATGATACTGAGCAAGATTTAATCTAATTATATACAAAATTTACAGACTTTCTAACCAAATTTTTTTTCTCAAATAATTTTTTTTCATTTTTTTCGTTTAACTTTGAACTGGTCCTTTTAGGTGATCTTAATCGTCCCTAATTCCAACATGTTCCTCTCAAAGTGATCTCTACTTAAGGATTTTGTTTTTGAAGACCCATTTTGTGCCAATTACTGATATGTCCTTCGGTCTTGGTATTAGATGACAAACTCGACTCCTTTTGAATTGGTTGAGTTCATCTTGCATTGAATTTACCCAGTCTGCATCCTACAAAGCCTCAAAAATATTTATAGGCTGAATAGGAGATAAGAAATCATCAAAAGCACAAAGATTCTTTAATAAAGATCTAGGTTTGATTCCAGAGGTTGGGTCAGTGATTATATTCTCAATGGGATGAGAACTTTGATACTTGTAAGATTTCACATCCAACTGGTTTCCCCTTGATGTTATTTCAATTCTTTGTTGTTGTGGAACAACTTTAGGTATTGATTCCAACGAAGTTTGGGAATTATTTTGTTCTATTCCCACTGTCATGTTTCCCGGGATGGATGAACCTGTTCCATCACCTATTCCTTCCTTCAGTGTTGCTTCAGTTTGGGCTGTGATCTCATGTGATTTTCTAGCTATCCCAATTGCTTCATCATCTAGTTCTTGTCTCTCAGAAAGAATGTTAGTTTCATCAAAAACTACATGTACAATTTCTTCAACACACATAGTTCTTTTCTTATAAACTTTATAAGCTTTACTATGTGAAGAATATCCCAAGAATACCCCCTCATCACTTCTGGGATCATACTTACCTAGGGAGTCTTTGCCATTAATGTGCATAAATCACTTGTATCCAAATGCCCTAAGATGGATATATTTTTATCTCTCTCTTTAACTAACTCATAGGGAGTCTTCTCAACAAGAGGTATGGTCATGCACCTATTTATGATGTAACATGCAGTGTTCACAGCTTCTCCCTAGGAACTATGAGGCTGTTTATTAGAAAGAAGCATAGTCCTAGCCATTTCTTCCAATGTCCTATTCTTTCTCTCAACTATACCATTTTGTTGTGGAGTCCTAGGTGTAGAAAAGTTATGATCTATGCCATGCACATCACAAAATTCAGCAAATTTAGCATTTTCAAATTCAGTACCATGTTGAGACCTAATTGATTTAAGTTGATTACCTACTTGTTTTTGATTTTTTCTAACAAAGGAAGTGAACATGTTGAATACTTCATTTTTTGATGTCAGAAACAATGTTCAAGTAAACCTAGAGTAATCATCAACAAGTACCATAACATATCTCTTACCACCTCTGCTCAGAGTTCTTATTTGTCCACAAAGATCCATATAGACCGGTTCCATCGTTCTGGTGGTACTTACCATTTTCTTGCTTTTGAAAGAGGGTCTTACCTGCTTCCCCCTTGCACAAGCCTCACAAACTTTATCGTCCCTGAACTTAATGTTAGACAGTCCTATCACCAAGTCCTTGGAGACTAGTTTGTTGAGTTGACTTAGACTGGCATGTCCAAGTCTTTTGTGCCAAAGGAGGGGATCATTATCCAACACACTTAAGCAAGTAAGTTCATTTTCTAAAAGTGTGGACAGATCTACAATGTAAATATTGTTTACTCTTTTCCTTGCAAAACAGTCTTGTCAGTGGTAAGATTTATCACAAAAGATTTGGTAGTGGTAAATGCTACCAAGTTACCTCTATCACATAATTGTGATACATTGATTAGGTTGTATTTTAGGCCATCTATCAAGTAGACATTCTCAATAGAGCCAGAATCAGTCTTACCTACCTTTACAACCCCAATGATCTCACCTTTCTTCCCATTTCCAAAAGAGACATTACCTCATTTGAGGTCCGTAAATGAAAGGAACTGGTTCTTGCTACCTGTCATATGCTTTGGGAAGCCACTATCCGTGTATCATATTTGGCTGCTCCCATTCACTTGGACCCGCAAAATGCAATCAGGGGTTAGTCTTAGGAACCCAAACTAGTTTGGGTACCTTTCTATAGGCAAAAGGGTGAATTCTTTTTGGCCCATCCTGGTAGCCTACTTTTCCCTTGAACAAATGTTTTATTCTTTTGACTAGCCTTTTCTTTTGCATTACATTCACTTTTTTAGTGACCAGTCTTACCACAGTGTGTGCAGATTCTGTTCTTAGGAAGTGTGAGGTACTTGCTTTTGGGATCCCACTTAGGTGCAGGGGTCCCGTAGCCAAGTCCCCTGTTGCTACTATGGTGTTCATGTAGCCATGAAAGTGAATCAAAGGACCTATTCCATTTATAGGTTCTGTCTAGCTCGTGCTTAACTTTGCTTAGATCCCCTTAAGGACTCTGATCTGCTCATCTCTTTTGTACAACTCGTCTTTCATTTTTCCTAGGTTTTCTTCTAATGTGAGTTGTGTGTGATCAACTTTCTCTTTACCTGTTCCTAATTTCAGTTTTAGATTTTCAAATCTTAGCTCTAGGACAGTGGTGCCAAGTTCATGAACATGGTTCTTTAACTCAGCATTTTTACTATCACTTTCACTAGCCCTAAGTTCCAGATTTTTGCACTTAGCTTTCAAAATCATACACTCCTTAGATAGTTGTTTCTTTTCATTATTTAGATCCTCAGATTCATCAATGAAATTCAGGAGTAACTCAGATAGCCTTTCTTTAGACAAATCTTGTCTTTTAGATGAATTATACTTACCTTAGATTCCTCATCGTATTCTCCAATTGCCATAAGTGCTTGTTCATCACCATCTTCATCCTCTGAATCTTCATTTGAGCTTTCTCCTCAGGCAGCAACCATAGCCTTTGTTGTTCCTTTGTTTTTCTTGGGTTGAACCTGTTCCTTCTTCCTGTTCCTTCGTTCAACTCTTTCCTTCTTCCATTCAGTTTCCCATTGAGGGCAGTTTTTGATGTGGTGATCAGTCTTGTCACACTTGTAACACCCCCCATTGGTTTGTTTTTCAGAAACCCTTGGTTTTTTGTAGCTTCCACTTCTTGAAGCACCCTTTCCTCTCATTAGGTACTTCTTGAAGTCCTTTGTGATCATAGCCATTTCATCTTCTTCTAGATTCGATCCTTCAGTGATTCTGATCCTTTCCTTCTTGGGTACATCCATCTTCTTGGTTTGCCTTTTGTTGTAGTTCTTCTTGTCATGAACCTGTTCCTTCTTTCAGATTTCTCCTTTTCCACTCGACTTTCCACATAGGATATTTCTTGATCATGTGGTTCTTTTTACCACATTTGAAGCATCCATCAGTCATCTACAAGTGATCTCTTCTCCTCTCCTTCCATAAAGAATATTAGTGATCATTGAATAGTGGTGGCCTAGTGGTGGATTTCTCTTTACAGTTTTCAAGTAGTGCACTCATCTTGATCATTTACTAAGGTGTTATCCTCTTCAAGGATAACCCGCTCTGATACCAATTGATGTTATATACTTCAATACCACACAAGAGAGGGGTGGGTGTGATTTGCGTGGTATCCAATTTTTCGCTTAAACTGATTATGGAAGAACCTAGTTCTTCTATGTATTCCAACTACTACTGTTGCGGAATAATAAATATAGAAAGTAAAGAACACAAGTATTTTACGTGGAAAATATCTGGCTCAAAAGGTGAAAAAATAATGACCTACTACCCAGTAGGATTTTCTTTAAACTCTTCACTACAACTCTGAGCCAACAACAAAGTTTACAAACTCTTGCAAACCTAAGGATTAACTCTAACCCTTATAGCAACACGCCACAAGCTGTTGCGACTACATCAAGTTAACTCTAACTTGAAAGATACAACTTAGGTACCTAAAGAAAGCTGAAAGGTACAAATCAAAACGCCTACTACACTTTGAACTAGAAATAAATAAAGACACATAAAACTCTTTATGGAGCTGGTTCTTCAATCTGGTTCGTGTAGCTTCAGGATCGCACTCATAAATCTCACAGGAATTGCTCACAAAATGCCTTGCTATTTTGCTCTTAATTCATGCTTAACTTCACTATGTGTGCATCACCTATAAATGAGAACAACACTGATATTTATAGAGTTAGTAAATAAAGATTAACTAGAATTCTGATGCTACTCTTCCTTGGTGGAAGAGTTCTAGTTGATTTCAACTTCTAACTCCTTCCCTATCTTGGATAGTGTTCTCTTTGATTAAGAAGTCTTTCTCCTTATCAATTATGCAACCTTTTCGATCAAGAGATATTAAATACACCAATTTAAGCTTATCTCCTTCACGCGCATCCCACATATGCTCGAATCTTCCCGTTTCTATGCACACAAGGGATGGACCTGGTTCATGCCTGAGTTCCTTTGTCAGTCTTCAAAACTAACCTTTACTTCGGCCAACAACAAGTCTCTCACGCAAAATCTGCTTCACGTCACACTTATACGATTTTAATGGAAAACAGGCAACAACGATCCACACATAAATTTGATGGGTTCAATATTGGGGTATTATCATTTTTAACCCGCGCCAAAAACTATTTATATCTGGCAGCCGAAAAAGTGTATATATATATATTATAAATACTAAAAGTACATATTTTATAAACACATCATGTACTGCATGGTTGATAAGATGATTAATATTTATAAATATAATGCCATAACATTACTCAAATATTTTACATAAATTAATCTATCAATTCTAACTAAAAAATTAATGCCATGCAATCTGAATTATTACATGAATACTACTAAAGCAAATAGAATGGAAGCGAAAATATAACATATATTTAAAATATATTTTTTTAAATATAATACTCTTATGCAAAATTAAAACTTAGTATAAAATAAGGTTCAACATAATTTAAATAAATATAATTCAAAAGAAAAGGAAAACATAAGTCTATAATACTGCTAAAAAAATAAGAATCAACTACGGATAAATTTTATAGCTAAACAACAAAATCTGTCGCTAATCCCTCTTATCAACGGATTAGCGACAAATTATCAAAAAAATTTTGTTAGCTATTAGCGATTTAGCGGCAGATTATCGATGAAGTTTGTAGCTAATTCTAGTATTTTTATTAGTGCAACCTCATTCAACAATGTGATTCTGCTTTAATGATATTACTCATTATATGCTATGTTTATTAATGATTTATTGTTTCTAATATTAGGAGGAATAGTTTCAAAACTAGAATAATAGCACAATTATGAAGAAATGAAGAAATAAAAAAAGATGAGCAACTATATGGAATCACAAAAAATAAAGATTGGAAAATGAGAATATTATTTAAATATTAAAAAGTAATCTATCATTTTAAAGTAGTTAAGTTTTCATATAACCTCATTCAATAACAAAGTTCAACTTTAACGACATCACTCATTATAAGTCAAGTTTGTGGATGGCTTATTCTTCTAAGATTACAAGGTATAATTGTTTAGAAAAATTAGATTTATAACATAGCTAAGTATACTAAAAATAAAGAAAAATAATTAGAAAGAAATAAAATATGTAGAAACACGTGAAGAAAAGGTTGGGAAATGAGAAATAAGGAAATAAAAAATAAATAATGTAAAAATAATATTTGACAAAAAGAATTGTAAAAGATAAAAAAATAAATTAAAAGAAAAAAAAGGAAAAGAAAAATAAAGTAAATTAAAAATAAAAGAAAAAAGATTCAAAAAATAACCCGGTAATTACACAATGTAATTACTATCAATTCTTAACTTCCCCTTAAGAATTACAGAGTGTAATTACACCCTCTCAATTTCACTCAATTTTATCCTGACCAAGTAATTACTTGGTCATAGAAACATGCCACAACTGTATAATTACACCCAAATCCTATTACAGGGTGGCTTTCCAAACATGCCCGTAGTATTTGTTGAAATTTTAATGATTTTGCATATTCCCAAACCTCTTTATAACAACCTAGTTTGTCTTAATAATTTTTGCGTGATATAGCAATTGACTATTACACACATATAACAATATTTGACATTTAGATCCTACTTGGCCATTATAGTAAAATATTACCCAAAAATCATTTTTTCAAATTTTTAATGTTATATAAGATAGAATCATTTAAAATTTAAAATGTCAAAAGATATTCATATTTTATTAATTATAATTTTTTTAAAATTGTACAATATTAATAAATCCATATAGTTGTACATACAATGTTTAGACTTTAAGGTACATATTTTAAAAGTACTTGACAATTTAATTTTTTAAAGTTTGACAAATTTGATTTCTATCATTGTATGTACAACTAGCGGTGATATAACATTTGAAATGACAAAGATTTTCTTCCGAACTTAAAGTCTGTTTGGCCAAGTCAAAAGTGTTTTTTTCTTCAAAAAAGAAAAAAAATACCTTTTTTAACTCTTAGGAGAGGAAAAAGATTCTTGAGTAGAAGCATAAACTTTGAGAAGCTGAAAATATTAGCTTCTTTCCAAATTACTTTATTGAAAAGTACTTTTGGAAAAAAAAGATACACGTAAGATTAGCTTTTAAAATTTTGGTCAAATGTTAGTTGCTGCTCAAAAGTATTTTTCAAGTTGATTAGCCAAACACAAATAGCTTCTCACCAACTTAGTACTTTTTGAAAAGCATTTTTCCAAAAATACTTATTAAAATAAGCTGATTATATTTTAGAAGTTTAGCCTAACATGCTATTGATTTTTATAAGAAATTTAGTGATTTTTACATATTGTCAAACCTCTTTGTAACAACCTTGTTTGGCTTATCCTTATTTTGCATGTTACAGCGATTGTCAGTTATACACCTATAAAAAATTTTGATATCAGATTTTACTTGGCTGTTATAGACAAAAATACCCAAAAATTATTTTTTTTCCAAACATTAATGGTATAAAAGATAAAGAATTATTTACATTTAACATCTCAAGAGATATTCATATTTAATTATAATTTTTTTTGAAAAGCTATACATCAATCATAAATCCATAACTAGCTGTATGTACAAAGATTTAAACTTTAAAGTAAATATATTTAAACTACTTGGCAATTTAATCAAATTTCAAGTTTGATAATTTTTTTTTTTATAATTGTAGCTTATTTTATAAATTCTAGTCTTTTTAGTGGTGATATAACGCTTCAATTAAAGGAGATTTTCGTTCATAACTTTAAGCAAAAGGACATCCTGTTACGACCCAAAATCTAATAAAGGTCGTAAGGGCGCCTAACATTGCTGTCAGACAAGCCAACAATAAAGGATTATCTTAATTATTCATATTAGTATTTAAAATCATAATTTTCGTTAATTCCATAGTACAAAATGATATTTACAAAGTGAATGAAAATATTTTCGCAACTACATTAATGAATAACCCGTAAGCACCCCCAAAACCCGGTACCACAAGTGCATGGGCATCAACTAGGAAGTAAAATAGAATATAATATTTGTCCGGAATACACATTAGATAGGAAAAATACAAATAACTCTAAAGGAGACTCTATTGGTTGCAGATCGTAACCTGAAATGCAGCTCGCAACAAGTCCCCTCATCATCCGTGCCTCCGCGCCCAAAGGACCACCAGACAAAAAAGTACCTACACAAAAATGTGCATCAAGTGTAGTATGAGTACATAAATTCACGTGTACCCAGTAAGTATCCAACCTAACCCCAGAGGAGAAGTGACGAGGCGGCGACATCGACACTCACTAGTGGTCCAATAATATCAGGTACAGTAAGGAGGCGAACAAATATGAGGCAGAGTAAATAAATGAAATAAACAAGTGTAAATATGTGGTATAATTTTCCTTGCTACAATAAACTCAAGCTCTCAATTAGCAAATTCCTCCTCAACCGGAGCACATATAAATATGCATAATGGACCTCACCAAATAGGTTGTTATAATTCAAATCAGGGAAAAACTCACAGATATCCTAGCTTCTTTCCAAATATTACACACGATTCCATGAGGATATTTTATAGAAAATACCGAGGCGTACAACCCGATCCAACATAAATATTAAATTGTGCATTGCTGAGGGTATAACTATACGAGCCATAGATAACTGCAGAGGCAAAAGTCCCGCTCCCATGAGAGTGTGGTACATAAATCATGCTGAGGTGAACGCCCCGATCCCATTATAATGAGAAGCTTAAACGGGTCCTTGACCCCCACTCACGAATAAACATGTGATTTATAATTTTTAAGGAAAATGGTTCGATGAAAACATATAACGCGTGAGAAATCCGTAAGAGGAACACCATTATTCAGTGACAAATTATGAAACTCGCGAAAACTCTATAATAGCAAGTCTATCACTCTATGCATGTCTAGACTCAAGTTGTAATGTGAAATAAGAGAATTAAACGATCAAGGATAATCCCTATAGTACAAATACAACATGGGGTGAACCTAAGTCTACCGGGTCAATAACATGGATCTAACTACGTACGGAGTCTCGTCACCTCGTGCGTACATAGTCCCCGCAACAACTTTCATATATTAAATATATCACTTAGGGGTAGTTTCCCCCTCACAGAGTTAAACAAGAGACTTACCTCGTCTCAAAGCTTACTTTCCGGTCCAAAATTATGCTTTAAATCCTCAACTCGGTGCCAAACGACACGAAGCTAGTCAAATGTTATATAAAATAGTCAATACATGCTCAAGAGTTCACATCCTAACTATTAAAGTAATTTTCCAACCCAAATTGAAAAATTCCTAAAATTCACCCCAAGCCCACATGCTTGGATTCCGAAATTTTTTGAAGAAAATGGTTGCCCATAACCTCATGAACTCAAATATATGATTTTTGTCTAATTCCATAATCATTTTCGTGGGTTAATCCCATTTTTATCAAAACCCTAGATTTTTTCATCTAAACCCTTGATTTCACCAAATTTTTCATGTTAATCTACCCCTAATTTATGTATTTAACTCATGTTGTGTAGAAATTACTTACCTCCAAGTGCTAGGTGAAAACCCACTTCCATGAACTCCAAAATCGCCCAAGAGATGAAAGAAATGAGCTAAATGGCCTAAGTCCCGCATTTAATAAAGTTGTGCACATGTCTCAGATGTCGCATTTGGTTCGCAAATGCGGATGTCGCAAATGCGACAAAAACATTGCAAATGGGAACTGGGCTCCGACTATCAGGATCGCAAATGTGACCAAGGACAAACAACTGCGAACCCTGTCAAGGTCGCAAATGCGGCTGATTTCTCACAAATGCGAGCTAGACCCGGATCAGGCTTCTTCGCAAATACAAAGCCTTTCTCGCAAATGCGAACTATTTCCCGCAGTTGCGACACCTGCAGCACTTGCAAAGAAACATCAGAATACTGAAGCTTCATCTTTCCGAACATGTCCGAAACTCACCCGAGCCCTTGGGAATCCACACCCAACATCCACACAAGTCTAAAAATATCATATGAACTCACTCGCGTGATCGAAACACCGAAATAACATCAAAATCCATGAATCGGACGCCAAAACACATGGATTAACTCATGAACTAAAAAATTTCTAAAAAACTTCTGCACGTCCGATTCCTATCAAATCAACTCGGAATGATGCCAAATTTTGCGTGCAAGTTTTAAATGACATTATGGAACTATTACCGGTCTCGAAATCCTATTTGTACCTAGATATCACCAAAACCTACTCCAAACCAAATTTAAAGAACTTCAAAAACTTTCAAAGAGCCAACTTTCACTATTAGGCACTGAAACTCTCCCGGGTCATCCAAAACACGATCCGAACACACGCTCAAGTCCAAAATCATCATACGAACCTATGGAATCGTCAAATCCCGATTCCGAGATCATTTACTCAAAAATCACACCTTAGTCAATTTTTCCAACTTAAAGCTTCCGAAATGAGAATTTTCTTTCCAAGTTAACTCCGAACCCCCCGAAATTCAATTCCGACCACACGTGCAAGTCATAATACCTGAAGTGAAGCTGCTCGTGGCGTCAAACCCCCGAACGACGTGCTAGAGCTCAAAATGACCGGTCATTACATTCTCTCCCACTTAAACATATGTTCGTCCTCGAATGTGCTAAGAACTACTCCGGAATTTGCTGAAATCATTGGTCCACACCTCGTGCACCTACCCGTGCTACCACAACCTAGTTGAGCACATTAGCTTAAGCCAGTCCGAAGATCCTCCCTTTTACTTTGTCAAATAAGCCTTAAGGACAAATTCCAACATCTGGAATTCTCTACCAGGCCTGTTTCCAACATACGAACACCGTATCAGCCATTACTCGATGTACCAAAACATGATTCTATACCTGTTTTGAATTCACACCATGCACCGCAAAATTCACATGACGATAATAACATCCTCTGACAACAATAGCCACAATTCCACGAATCTGATGCCCACAACACACCTCATGACACATATAAGTCCTATTCCAACTCTTGCAATACTGCCACGACGGAAGAGATGTGCAGAAATTCATATCCAACTGCCGGGTCAACAAATCATTGAGTCTCTCATCCTGACAAGAACTATTACCTCATTATGAACCAAATAACGATATTTGCCCTATAATATGTGTCATATGAATCTGATCGCACTGCTCACAGGTCCAATAATCTTGTCTCACCCAGTACCAGTTGTTATGGAAATAAGCCACCACAAACACTATCTAAGATCTCAAAGGACGCCATCAATGCGCCAACAAGACACAACCTTGAATATGATACGTAAGGAATCGAACCCCGGAAGGAACTACTCAACCCGCACAACTAATTTAACAACTGAAAAGATGTCATGAACCTTTCTCAGAAAATGTGGGATGAAACACACATGAATAGATATAGGGAACTGTGCTCAACATCAAAATTTTGCAGCGTGAAACCCGGTTCACACATGATATCGTTTCGGTGTGCAACCCGATCCAATCATGTTACGCATGGCGGCGTTCCACCCGATCCACACATAATAATCTATAAGGAAATACTTGCCGAGCTAAAATGCTCATAACTACAAAATTCCCGAATGTCGACCACAAGCACGCCAAGTGCACAATACCATCCCTGGGGAGATAGATAACGCCGTACACTACAAAACTCAAGCACGACTAAGGTGCAATGAATGACCTGCATCTTGATAGCCATCCTGCTTATATAACTCCGCAAGCTACACGGGACCACAACACATGTGCGAATAATCAAGACGTCACCTAACCCACATGACACAATAGGGTATTACATGAAATAGCTGACGGCAAAAATAACATCCAACGCCCCTCCATAAGGAATGTCATGCCGAATGAACACACCCAGGCTTGTGTAGAGTACGCATCTGCATTAGGACCTATCAACGGACCTCAAACCGATGCTAATCATGCCATTCTTGGCAAATAGCCTCTCAAGGACCCACAATGACCTATTCACGACACATAAGAACAACTGTTACATTCGGAACAAACTCACACAGTCCACAACCCAAGGAGTAGAGTTCCTCTTAGGCGTAAACTCTGGCACTTGTGATATTACCATGACTTCCATATTTGGTTTCAATATTTAACAATCAAGTCACTGACATGGGACACTTATACGAATCTCCTCGTGGGGCATACTCCCATGAACATTTCGCTCAGATAGCAAAGTCTGCACATCCATACCACCAACCGTTCTAATTCTGTAAAATGAATAAAAAATCCTCAAGTTAATACGCAAAGCCTCTTCCACATGACACCGACCTCAGGTGACGCTACGGATACTACCATCTTACTGTAAACAACTGAATTCTTTCCTGCTCATCCGATCTCATGACATTCTTGTTAACACCAAACCGCAACCTTGACCCTCAGTTTCCAATTCCCATGCCGCTCACTGCGCCTATCATGCCAATATGTGCGGGTACGAGAATTCCATAATAAATACTGAACCATTAATAGAACTAACACCCCATCATATAGAAACCTTTATCTTAACTCATTTCTGGAAAACCATTGCAATACGCGACCGAATTCTCAAACCGCGGGAAATACAAATCTCCTGTCGTGATCTAAATCTCCATGACTCTTCCGGAATCCACTTACTCGACCTAGTCCTTAGAACCAAATACCTCCCAAATCAATCGAATTATTGTGGCTGTCAAGCCTCGCACGTACTGCCCCAGATTACATATATAACTTAACACGCTGAAGGAACTAATCATGACCACAATCATGTCGATTCAACCATTACTAGTCGACCCGTCTTCTTCCAATTTATTCTCAACTTGCCTTAGGGATAATAATAATAGCTCCATTCGTTAACGTAAGGAAACCCAACAACACTTATCCCTAGTGACCCAATCCACAAGACCACATCATCTCGATACCCATGAACCATCTCATATTCTCCTTAAGCGCACAATAGCATAGCCAACTGTTACACCCATTCTAATAATTTCTCTATGAATCCGAAATTATTTTCTCCCATTCCATCAATACTACACCGCAGACCGAAGATAATATAGAACACTCAAAGCCTCTTTTCCTAATCCATTGCAAAAGCTCGGTACTTAACCATATTACGACTCGAAATCCTTAGACACCGCATTTTAAGATTTTGAATCCACTAGGGCTGTTTCTGAGAGTCACCCACACAGACTTGGTCCCAATTATAATCAACTCCAAGGCTCTACTAGCACATGAATCAGTCTCTCAAAAAAGCACCCGGTTGAATCACTTTCCTCGTACATCACATTTACATGAAGCTTAAACTCTAAGTCTTCCCTAAGACTGAACATGAGTCGATAAGGCCAAATATAGTATACATTCCTCAAATCCTTTGCTCAAACTACCACTAATGTTTTCTTTCCTGAATCGTAATAACCCACTAATATGCCACAAACATAAAACCTTTCAAGTAGACAACCATGCAATCCAATCGTAGACGGTAGGGCTCTCACACTTAGCTTGAAGCTACAATTTGCGTAACCCTGGAACCCACAGAGATTCCTTCTTCCTCATTGTCATGACCTCACATAACCGACCCGCCAAACTTCTCAAAATCATTCTGTTACACATTTTATGAACACTCTAAATCACTAGCCATATTCACATATTCGATCTCTTACCGGGTAGCCGGTAGAATTCTTCGTAGAAGCTTCGTCAACATCACACAACCGCTAACCTTCTCACATGAGATAACCTACCTATGGAAATTTCTATGCCGACATCTTCCAACGACGCTGCTTTGGGTACAATTACTACAAATAAACCATTTTGAGCCCTTGCTCCACCACCAGCTGTGCAAGTATGTTCACTCCCCATTGACATCAACTATAGGTGCGAAAATACATTCCAATCCGAAGTCATGTAGCATCCTTCTTCATATCAAGAAACTCCTTCCTGTCATATCCAATCTTCCTTAGTATAGTAGCGAATATTCCAAATTAGTCCGTAGACCTAGTCACTGTCCACCATAACTCCTAAATCACTCTAAACTTTCCACAAGGAGTGTAGCTATCTTACCACAGAACCCATATGATAATCTGCCACTCTGCCACTTTGGTTAAACCCTCTCCATTAGGAAACTTCCCAACTCCTGCTTTTCATACTTAACCTACTAGTAATTGAACAACCGCGAGACTACATTCCGCCATGTCCTTCCTCATTCTTCGCTGCCCAATTGTTGCCTTAAATCAAAATCCATATTTGTAGCACTTGGATCACTAGATCGCTACCAACTTTAAACCTCCCCGAAGATCATCTTCCTCGAGCCATCAACACTAGGAACACCGATTCGATTCTCAACCACTGCACACCGCGATCTATAACTCTACGCATGTCTAGTTTCAAGTTGTAATGCGAAATAAAAGAATTAAACGAGCAAGGATAATCCCTATAGTACAAGTAAAACATGGGGTGAAACTATGTACGGACACTCTTCACCTCATGCTTACGTAGTCCCTATAAGAAGTTTCACATATTAAATATATCACTCAGAGCTAGGAAACTTCCCAACTCCTGCTTTTCATACTTAACCTACTAGTAATTGAACAACCGCGAGACTACATTCCGCCATGTCCTTCCTCATTCTTCGCTGCCCAATTATTGCCTTAAATCAAAATCCATATTTGTAGCACTTGGATCACTAGATCGCTACCAACTTTAAACCTCCCCGAAGATCATCTTCCTCGAGCCATCAACACTAGGAACACCGATTCGATTCTCAACCACTGCACACCGCGATCTCTGACTCTACGCATGTCTAGTTTCAAGTTGTAATGCGAAATAAAAGAATTAAACGAGCAAGGATAATCCCTATAGTACAAGTAAAACATGGGGTGAAACTATGTACGGACACTCTTCACCTCATGCTTACGTAGTCCCTATAAGAAGTTTCACATATTAAATATATCACTCAGAGCTAGGAAACTTCCCAACTCCTGCTTTTCATACTTAACCTACTAGTAATTGAACAACCGCGAGACTACATTCCGCCATGTCCTTCCTCATTCTTCGCTGCCCAATTATTGCCTTAAATCAAAATCCATATTTGTAGCACTTGGATCACTAGATCGCTACCAACTTTAAACCTCCCCGAAGATCATCTTCCTCGAGCCATCAACACTAGGAACACCGATTCGATTCTCAACCACTGCACACCGCGATCTCTGACAGCTGCTTCCCCGGCATCATTTCACAATTCCCTGCCCGAAGGAGAATTGAAGAAAACCATAACACTAGAAAACTTAACACATTCATTAAGGACAACGACACCACATCACATATGAAAATTCCACCACGCCCGGAAATACCAAGTCTCGTTACTCCATCAACCCAAATGTGAACACTCATAGTCCGATTGCCTTTCCTCCACTAGAAATAAAACACTCAATCTCTGAATTATGCACTGGAAAAAACATCTTTCAAGTCTTTCACTTCCCCAACACATAGACAAGAATCCTACCGTTACATAAATATTGTGCGATAACAACTCATGAACATCATAGCAATCTATGCATAGCCTGAAGACTATAAAAAATACAATTACTGAGTTGAAATGACAGAACATTCTTCCGCAAGGCGATGACATTAACCCAAATGAATACGCAGGGAGAAATATCCTGCACCACCTCAGCTGTACCATCACAATTTATCGATCTCCAATTGATAACAAGCGCTTCAAATCACATAAGATTGATTAAGAAAGAAATGAAGGCATAGGCTTCAAAGGAATCAAGTCACACGATGATGAATCAAGAAGGGAAGTGCTCCTAACAACGTTGTAGCCTCTCGAAGATAAGTACAGAGGAATCAAGAAGAGAAGTGCTCCTAACGGCATTGTAGCCTCTCGAAGATAAGTACAAACGTCTCCATACTGATCCGCAAGACTCTACTAGACTTGCTCATGACTCGTGAGACCTAAGTGAACCTAGTGCTCTGATACCATGTTATCACGACCCAAAATCCATTAAAGGTCGTGAGGGCGCCTAACACCGTTGTCAGGCAAGCCAACAATAAATGATTATCTTAATTGATCATATTAGTATTTGAACATTATTTTCTTCAATTACATAGTACAAAATGAGATTTACAAAGTGAATGAAAATATTTTCGCAACTACATTAATGAATAACCCGTAAGCACCCCAAAACCCAGTGTTACAAGTGCACGAGCATCAACTAAGAAGTAAAATAGAATACAAGATCTGTCTAGAATACAAATTAGACAGGAAAAATACAAATAACTCTGAAGGAGACTCTGTTGGCTGCAGATCGTAACCTGAAATGTAGCTCGCGGCAAATCTCCGCATCATCCGTGCCTCCGTGCCCAAAGTACCACCGGACATAAAAGTACCTGCACAAAAATGTGCAGCAAGTGTAGTATGATTACATAAATCCACGTGTACCCAGTAAGTATCTAACCTAACCCCGGAGGAGCAGTTCGAGGGGTCGATATCGAAACTCATTAGTAGTCCAATAATATCAAGTACAGTAAATAGGCGAACAAATATGATGCAGAGTAAGTAAATGAAATAAACAAGTGTAAATATGTGGTACAATTTTCCTCGCTAGAATAAACACAAGCTCTCAATTAGCAAATTCCTCCTCAATCGGAGCACATATAAATATGCATAATGGACCTCACCAAATAGGTTGTTATAATTCGAATCAGGGAAAAACTCACTGATACCCTGGCTTCTTGCCAAATATTACGCACGATTCCATGAGGATATTTTATAGAAAATGCCGAGGTATATGGCCCGATCCAACACAATTATTAAATTGTGCACTATCAAGGGTCAAATGACACGAACCATAGAGGCATCTATTAAACTACCATGGAGAACGACCTGCTCCCATGAGAGTGTGGTACATAAATCATGTTGAGGCAAACTGCCCGATCCCAGTAGAATAAGAAGCTTAAACGGGTCCTTGACCCCCACTCACAAATAAACTTGTGAGTTATAATTTTTAAGGAAAATGGTTTGATGAAAACGCATAACGCGTGAGAAATCCGTAAGAGGAAAACCATTATTCTGTGGCAAATCATGAAACTCGAGAAAACTCTGCAATAGCAAGTCTATAACTCTACGCATGTCTAGTTTCAAGTTGTAATGCGAAATAAAAGAATTAAACGAGCAAGGATAATCCCTATAGTACAAGTAAAACATGGGGTGAAACTATGTACGGACACTCTTCACCTCATGCTTACGTAGTCCCTATAACAAGTTTCACATAATAAATATATCACTCAGAGGTAGTTTTCACCTCACAGAGTTAGACAGGAGACTTACCTCGTCTCGAAACTTACTTTCCGGTGAAAAATTGTGCTTGAAATCCTCAACTCGGTTCCAAACAACCCGAAGCTAGTCAAATGTTACATAAAATAGTCATTACATGCTCAAGAGTTCACATCCTAACTATTAAAGTGATTTTCCAACCCAAATTGAAAAATTCCTAAAATTCACCCCCGGGCCCACGTGCTCGGATTCCGGAAATGTTTGAAGAAAATTGTTGCCCATAACCTCATGAACTCAAATATGTGATTTTTATCTAATTCCATAATAATTTTTGTGGGTTAATCCAATTTTTATCAAAACCCTAGGTTTTTTCATCTAAAGCCTTGATTTCACCATTTTTTCATGTTAATCTACCCATAATCTATGTATTTAACTCATGTTGTGTAGAAATTACTTACCTCCAAGTGCTAGGTGAAAACTCTCTTCCAAGAGCTCCAAAATCTCCCAAGAGATGAAAGAAATGAGCTAAATGGCCTAAGTCCCGCATTTAATAAAGTTGTGCACAAGTCTCAGATGTCGCATTGGTTCGCAAATGCGGATGTCACAAATGCGAGAAAAACATTGAAAATGGGAACTGGGCTCCCACTGCCAGGATAACAAATGCGACCAAGGACACTCAAATGCGAACCCTGTCAAGGTCGCAAATGCGACTGATTTCTCGCAAATGTGAGCTAGACCCAGATCATGCTTCTTAGAAAATGCGAAGCCTTTCTTGCAAATGCAAACTATTTCTCGCAGTTGCGACACCTACAACACTAGCAAAGAAACACCAGAATACTGAAGCTTCATCATTCCGAACATGTTCGAAACTCACCCGAGCCCTCGGGGCTCAATACCCTATATCCACCACAAGTCTAAAAATATCGTACGAACTCGCTCGCGCGAGCGAAACGCAGAAATAACATCAAAAACCATGAATCGGATGCCAAAACACATGGATTAACTCATGAACTCAAAAACTTCTAAAATACTTCTGCACGTCAAATTCCTATCAAATCAACTCGGAATGATGCCAGATTTTGCGTGCAAGTCTTAAATGATATTAGAAAACTATTCCCGATCTCAGAATCCTATTTCGACCTCGATATCACTAAAACCTATTCCAAACCAAATTTAAAGAACTTTAAAAACTTTCAAAGAGTTAACACTATTAGGCGTCGAAACACCCCTGGGTCATCTAGAACCCGATCCGAACATACGCCAAGTTTGAAATCATCATACGAACCGATTGGAATCGTTAAATCTCAATTCTGAGGTCTTTTACTGAAATATCACACCTTAGTCAATTTTTCCAACTTAAAGCTTCCAAAATAAGAATTTCCTTTCCAAATTAATCCGAACTCCCCGAAATTCAATTCTTACCACACGTACAAGTCATAATACCTGAAGTGAAGCTACTCATGGCCTCAAACCGCTGAACGACGCGCTAAAGCTCAAAACGAGCGGTCGGGTCGTAACACAATCCTCCCTTCAAGTCAATCTACGAGTTAATAGTTAAATATTATATCTCATCCCAAGTAACAGTAGATTGAGAATCTTCGTCAGCACTGCTATTGTCGCCTTCTGCCTCCATTGTCTCTTGTTCTTCCACTACTATGACTTGGGAAATACTATCATCACAGTGAAAGTCTCAATAGGGAAAATATTGCATCAAACTCGATATAAATTTATAGAGCTATGAGTGATAAACACTCCTAACATCCTCGAGTAGTTCTATGTCTGTAGATTAATTCTACTATTCCTACATAATTTAGAGCGCTGGAGGTCTTGACATCTTTTCATGCTTATACAAGAGTATTGTTAATTTCCTATCATATGTTGAATTTATTTTCACTATATAATGGGAGGCTTAATTTCAAAGAGTCTATCGTTATAATGATAGTTATTGTTGTTATAGGTAAAAAGTTGTCATAGAAGAGGTAAAATATAACTTAATTAACAAATTGATTAAAAAGCTTGCATGTCATAGTGAAATATTGTTACAGAAAGTAACTATTACGTAGATGTCTGGCAATATATATTTATGTATAGTGTAAAAAAAACTGAATTTAATTGAAACGTGACTAAATACGTTATATTGTATCCGCAGTGAGTTACCGATGAGTCGGCTATGCCAAATGGAACATTCAAGTAGTACTATAGATGAGAGTGAGCTAATGTGGTAACTAATTGGTTCCTACATAAGTTCTTGCCGCAAAAGTAACTGTATAAGGTCAAAATCTCATCCCCCGATTTTGTAGGCTCGAGAAGTTACATCGAGGGCAGAAGCCTAGAAGAGGTCGAGGTCAAGCTCGAAGGTGGAACAAGAGGCTCAAGCCTCTTTCTCGATGAGCATTAAAGCAAGACACGACCGATGTCGAATAGTGCCATTATGAGTTTGTTTCGGAAAGGACAAGATTCTTGCCACGTCACCAAAGATCATGGCGCATATTCCGGGATAGATTTGTACGAATTAATACAAATCCGTACTAGGTGGTTATACAGCTGTACCAATAAGATTCTTTACCAAAAATGGAAGTGTACCTTATTTAGGGTTTCACCTCCAATATAAATGGGACCCACTCATTTTTAAAGATATCTAATCATTGGAAAATAATATACTATCTTACTTTCTCTCTCATAGTTCTTCAAAATTGTTCTCTAGATTTACTTCTCTTACTTTATTGTTCTTTATTTATCATCCTTTACCCCCTCGAGTCATCGAGCTCGAGGTCCATACTTCCCGAGTAACACTGGTTTGGTTAATCAATTTTTCCAATTTATACTCTATATCACTAGTTTATCATTTAGTATTGGACTAGATCACATATGTTTAAAACCACAAATAAAATTTAATTGTTACTCGTATTTCGAGGTAAATAGTTTGGCGCCCACCGTGCGAGTAAAGATAATACTGATTATTTCAGTGCTAATTTTCTGATAACACATGTTATTATTCACACTTTTTCTTGTCAAAGATTCTTTGATTTCAGGCTAAAACATGTCAAACTCAACAAGCATACCAGTGCATGGTAATGACGACCTTAGATTCCACGGGGAAAATGAAAATGCAACAGCTTCTAGAGCCGGTATGACACCGCTCAACCCTGGGGTAGCAGCAGTTCCTAACCCAGTCGATGTTGGTTCACACATTGCTATAAATTTCGACTTGGGCACGGATGTCAGAGGAAGCATGCGTGGATAAGTTCAACCCAGTGGCCAAAGAACACAGGGTCGAGGAGATGGGGAAGTCAGTCTCCAAGTGATTTTCGAAATGTTACAAGTGCAACAGATTGCCATCGCTCAGTTGCAAAGCCAGCAAAATAATCCAAGTGTGGTAGGACTATAAACTACTCATCATGCTGAACCAGTCCTAGAAAGGTCGAGAAATAATGGATAAGGAACTAACCCCACAATCATGAGAATGATCGAAGAACTCACAAAGGTCGAGTCGGGAGAAAAAAGGATCGAGGACAACGATAAAAAGGAGGAAATATACAACTCGAGGGTCAACCAAATACTGGGAGCACCTCCGGTTTTGAAAGGGTTGGATTCTAAAAAATTTGTGCACAAACATTTCTCCCTGAGTGCAGCCCCAAAACCTATTTCGAAGATATTTCGCATGCCGTACATTCCCATATACAACGGGACCACTGATCCCAATGAGCACATCACCATGTATACTTGTGGTATAAAGGGAAACGATTTGGAAGACGACGAGATCGAGTCTGTTCTACTGAAGTAATTCGGGGAAACTTTGTCTAAAGGGGCCATGATTTGGTACTATAACCTGCCCCCGAATTCTATCGATTCATTTGCCATGTTGGTAGATTTGTTTCTAAAGGCACATGTTAGTGCTATAAAGGTTGCAAATAGGAAGTCAGACGTATTCATAATCAAACAAAGGGACAACGAGATAAGGGAATCTGTATCCTGGTTCCAGTTGGAACGAATGGAGTTACCACCAGTCTCTGATGACTAGGCTGTTCAAGCCTTCACTCAGGGGCTAAATGAGTGGAGCTCGATAGCATCAAGGCAGTTGAAGCAGAATTTGATCGAGTATCCAGCCGTGACTTGGTCGGATGTGCATAACACATATCAATCAAAGACTAGGGTCGAAGATGATCAGTTGGGAGCCACTTTGGGTTCGGTTTATCCAAGAAGACTAGCAGCAAAATATTAGAGAGAAGTGGACAGCAAATCGAGGCTGAACAAGGAGAGATATCAGCCATATGCTGAAGAACGAAGGAACAACTCGAGGTGCAACATAAATCGGAATGATCGAAGAGTTGACAGAGGACATAATTCTCGGGGACTAATGAGTAAGAGCGGGTTTGATAGACACTCAGGACCGGCGGAGGCACCTCGGTTGTCATAATACAATTTTAGCATCGATGACTCGGGTATCGTCTCAGCCATTGGAAAAGTTAGAGATACCAAATGGCCTAAACCCATACAAACTGATCCTTCTCAAAGGAATCCCAACTTGATGTGCAAGTATCATGGTACACATGGGCACAAGACCGAGGATTGCAGGCAACTAAGAGAGGAGGTAGCCCGATTGTTCAATGAAAGGCATTTTCGGGAAATTCTTAGTGATAGGGCCAATAACCATTTCAGAGAAAGAGATGCCAACAACAAGAATGAATCAGAGGAACCTCAACATGTTATTCACATGATCATCGGAGGAGTCGACGTCCCATAGAGACCCATATTCAAACACACCAAAGTATCAATCATAAGGGAAAAGATAACTCGGGACTACATGCCAGAGGACACCCTCACAGTTAATGAGGAAGACACCGGGGCTTTATCTCAGCCGCACAACGATGCACTGGTAATTTCTATTCTTTTAAATAAAGTTCAAGATAAACGTGTTCTTGTGGATCCAGGAAGCTCACCAAATATAATCAGGTCGAGGGTTGTGGAGCATCTCGGGCTGCTTGACCAAATCATACAAGCATCTCGAGTCTTTAGTGGCTTCAACATGGCAAGTGAAACAACAAAGGGGAAATCATCCTCCTAGTAAACATGGCCGGAACCATACAAGACACGAAGTTTCATGTTATCGAAGGTGACATGAGGTATAATGCTTTGCTTGTAAGGCCGTGGATCCACATCATGAGGTCAGTGCCATCAACCCTTCATCAAATGATGAATTTCCCAAAAAAAGATGGCGTGAAAATGGTATATTGGGAGCAACACACAGCTAAGGAGATGTTTGTACTCCATGACTTGGAACCAGTATCGAGTCCCTCTACATTAGAAAAGTCGAGCGTCAAGGACAAAGAGGTATAAAAATAGCAATCATAGTCTATATCCTCGGTTGAGCCCGAGGAACAGGTGGTCGAGGATAAAGAGGAACAAAAGGTATACCTGGGGACGTGATTAACTCCTGAACTCAGGAAAAAACTCATTCAATTCCTTATCGACAACATTGATTGCTTTTCTTGGTCCCACTTAGATATGACAGGGATCCCACCGGAGATAACCACCCATCGACTAAGTGTCGATCCTAGATTTAAATTGGTGAAACAAAAGAGGAGGCCTCTATCCGAGGTAAAACACGCATTCATCAAAGACGTGGTAACCAAACTTCTTAAGATAGGGTCCATTAGGGAAGTAAAATATCCTGAGTGGCTAGCTAATGTGTAGTAGTCCCTAAAAAGAGAAACAAACTTAGAATGTGTGTAGACTACAAAGATTTGAACAAGCCCTAAAGATTCTTTCCCATTGCCTAACATTGATAATTTGATCGACGCTATGGACGGCAACGAGACCCTTACTTTTCTCGATGCCTACTATGGGTACAGTCAAATTCGAATGAACCCGGAGCACCAGGAAAAGACTTCATTTATCACGAAGTATGGAAAATATTTCTATAATGTAATGCCCTTAGATTAGAAAACGCAAGGGCTACATACCAACACCTAGTTAAAAAATTTTCAAACATCAGATAGGCAAATCTATGGAAGTTTATATTGATGACATGCTAGTTAAGTCCTTGCGTGCAGTGGACCATCTAACTCATTTGCAGGCAACGTTCGAGATTTTGAGAAAATACAACATGAAACTCAACCCCGAGAAATGCGCTTTTGGAGTTGGCTCGAGCAAGTTCTTAGGTTTTATGGTGTCAAATAAGGGGATCGAGATCAACCCTGACAAAATTAAAGCCATCAAAGAAATCACCATCGTGAACAATGTGAAAGCCGTACAACAGCTAACCGGACGTATAACTACGCTAGGCCGATTTATCTCGAGGTCATCGGATAGGAGTCATCATTTATTTTCCATACTTAAGAAGAAGAATGATTTCGCATGGACTTCGGAGTGCAACCAAGCCTTAAAAGAGTTAAAGCGGTACCTATCAAGCCCACCCCTGCTTCACACTCTGAAGGTAGACGAAAAACTTTACTTGTACTTAGCCATGTCCGAGGTCGTGGTAAGTGGTGTGCTGGTTCGAGAAGAGCAAGGTACACAATTTCCTGTTTATTATGTAAGTCAGACCCTAGGAGATACTGAAACCAGGTATTCGAATTTAGAAATGTTAGGACTTGCACTAATAAGCGCATCTATGAAATTAAAACCATATTGTCAATGTCACCCTATATGTGTACTGACTACATACCCACTTCGAATGTCTTGCATAAGCCTGAATTATCGGGTCGATTGGCCATTTGGGCCATCAAACTTGGAGGGTATGATATCGATTATCAACCTCGAACGGCAATCAAGTCTCAATTTTTGGTAGACTTCATGGTTGATTTTACACCTACCCTTTTACCCGAGGTAGAAAAGGAACTCTTGCTAAAAACGGGTACGTCTTGGGGGGCATGGACCCTCTTTATAGACGGTGCCTCGAATGTGAAAGGGTCCGGGCTCGGTATTGTTTTAAAACCACCTACGGGAAATATCATTAGGCAATCTATCAAAACTTCTAAATTGACTAACAATGAGGCAGAGTATGAGGCCATGATTGTAGGTCTCGAACTGGCCAAGGGCGTAGGAGCAGAGGTCATTGAGGCCAAGTGTGACTCTCTTTTGGTAGTAAACCAAGTAACAGAAGCTTCGAACTTCGAGAAGATAGAACGCGAAGGTACTTAGAAAAACTTCAAGTGACGTTGCACCGCTTCAAGGAATGGAAACTGGACCATGTACCCCGAGAACAGAACATGGAGGTAGATGCACTTGTGAATTTGGAGTCATCGGTAGAAGAAGATGATATTGTTCCAGGGACTGTCGTCCAATTGTCAAAGTCGGTTGTCGATGAAGGCCATGCGGAAATTAATTCAACAAGTTTGACGTGGGATTGGAGGAATAAGTACGTCGAATACTTAAAGCACATGAAGCTCCCCTCGGACTCAAAGGAGTCGAGGGCCTTACGAGCCAAAGCAGCTCGATTCTCGCTCGATGAAAATGGAACATTATACAGAAGATCCTTGGACGGACCACTGGCAGTATGCTTAGGATCGAGAGACACCGATTATGTATTGCGAGAAATCCACAAAAGCACTTGTGGGAACCACTCTGGTATCGATTCTTTGGTTCGCAAGGTAATTAGAGCAGGATATTACTGGGATAACATGGAAAATGATACTAAAGAATCACGAGGCTATGAACACTTGTCTCGAGAAAATAGATGAAAAATGTGAAGCCGCACTAGCTCGAATGGACGCACAAAAGCAAAGGATCGAGAGGTATTACAACAGAAGGGCAAACCTTTACCACTTCGGAATCGGGGACTTAGTTCTAAAGAAAGTCACCCTCAATACTCGAGACCTAAACGAAGGGAAACTAGGCCCTAATTGGGAAGGACCGTATCGAGTCCTCAAAGTCGTAGTGAAAGGATCCTACAAAACTTAGCACAATGGAGGGCGAGCAACTACCAATAATTGGAACATATCACTGCTCAAACGATATTATTGCTAAGGTATGACCTTATCCCCTTTTTCATTTGTATTTAAGAGTAACTCCTTGCAGGTGTTCGATTGGAGACATCGAAGCACCCTTTTACTCGAAGACCTTAGGTTTTAAAGCATGCGTTGAACTCTTTTTCCCTTAGACCGGGTTTTATCCCAAATGGGTTTTACCGTCAAGGTTTTTAATGAGGAAACACTTATATGCTACCTAAGGGGAATTCAACAAGTATTCAAGGCTTCTTTTCAATCAACCTCGAATACTGGGGGCATTACCCTCAGAGGTTGTACTTTCGAAGAAAACAATTCACGCAAAAGAGGGCCTCGATAGGAAAACTTTGTAATGGGCTGAACGGTCAAATGAACCGTGTCCATGTAGAATAGTCGAGCCCCCGATGACAAAACATGTATGCATGTATCAATTATTCAAAAAATCATTCTTGCTATATCAAGACACTTTGTGTTTCAAAGAAGTCTACTATTACACGAGTTTCACACTTATAATTCTACGAGAAATTGCTCAAGGGCCAAAACGCAAATGCACCCCGAATACTTGGGGACTATCATCGACAGACGACATATCGAGTCATCGAAAATTCGAACTCATAAGATCTCAAAGAGGCATCCCCTCGATATAAAAGCTAAGGCCATCATACTCGAAGACTAAAGGCAACTTCCATATGAAAGGCTACGGCCATATGAAAGGCTACGGCCATATGAAAGGTTACGACCATATGAAAGAATACGGTCATATGAATAGGCTACAAGAGAAATAATGCGTCTCGGAGACGTCCGAATTCCACCATAAAATTAAGGGCCTTCGAACACTTCGAAAAACCGATTAAATCAGGTTACCCTTGGCAGAAGCATATGATAAAGGGCTTCGATAAAACTAGCCCTCAAATAATTCTGAGGCTTTGATAATATCAGCCTTCGAAAAAACCTCCAGAGGTATTCAATTATCGTTAGAAAACAAACTACAAACGAGGTCCCAATCGATCGAACCTTCGCAAAATCCAACGAGTACAAAAAACACATGCTAAGGCATACCAAATTTTTCACTAAGAAAGAGGGAAAGTTATAGCCACTTTAGAGGCCGAATTGGCCTAAAAGAGCCTGAGGGCTAACCTGGAAGAGCCTAAGGGCCAATATTAAAGCTTAAGGGACAATATTTAAGAACATATAGGCCAAAGCACACGGGGCTCGAGACCTCACTCAGCTCGGCCTCAAAAGTCCCATCACTTCGAGCCTGCATTCAAAAGGCTTAAAGTTTAGCCCAAGGATTGAACTCTGAGAGGCCAATACTCAGACTTATCATCTACAAACATCAAATTTCTTTTCACAAATGGAATAAAACAGAATTCAACAGGAAACTAAGATGAAGAAAAAAGCTTCTTTGTATTCATAAAGAGATGATTTCAAAAGTACATTTACAACTCCCACGACGGGCCCTTACACAAAAGAAGAAAAAGAACCTAATCTACTTTCGGGGATACTTGCTTGGAGGAAATATCCACAAGAGCTACATTTTCGGTAGCTTTATCTTCGGGGACTTCCTCCTTCTCGGGGACTTCATCTCCATTTCTCTCACTCTCGGAGCCGCTGGAAGAATCATCGTCAGTGGAGAGCTGTGCAGCTGCCTCTTCTTCCAAAGTCTTTACCTTCTCGATGTCGGCCGAGAGGTCGAAGCCTCTAGCGTGAACCTCCTCGAGAATTTGTCTTCAGGATTCTAGCCTAGTATGGTTGATGGCACATGTCAACTTGAGCTCGTCTATGGAAGATATCTCCTGTTCCTGAGCGTTAGCAGCAACAACATCGACTCGATACGAGGACAAAAATGCGTCATCCTTGGACTTGGCTTTAGCAAATTCGGTGGCCGCTTTAGCTTGAAGCTCCTCAAATTTGCAGCTCTCTTCTTTTGCGCTTTGAAGATGGTTCTCGACCGAGGCCATCTTTTCCCGAAGAGTGTCCTTTTCTGAGGCGAGACGGTCCATATGTTGTCTCCACCCAAGGGTTTCAGCCTCTTTGGTTTTGAGATCCTCTCGAAGTTGCTACACCAGGCTGGCCTTCTGCTGGATCTGCAAAATTAAGGCATTAAACACCAAAACAAGTTAACACGAATTAGGCCCACAAAAGCTATATTACCTGCTCGACGAGCTCGACCCGATCCTAGGAAGCCTTCTCCAAACCAGCTCGAAGGACGCTGCTTTTCCCCTCTCTTTTGGTGTTGAGAGCCTTGAGGTCGTCTATCTCCAACATGAGCTTCTTGAGCTCAACTTCACAATGGGCATGCTCAGCCCGAGACTTGGAAAAATCTTGATTGAAGAGCACCACGACCTTATCACAAATAAAGGTAGTCAGGAAGACAAAAATCAAACTCTAAGCATAATTGTTAAGGCAAAGTTTACCTGCTTGCGAAGCTTCATAGCCTCCTCAAAGATGAACGAGGCGTCAAGGTCAGGGCTGTTGACCCATGTCACTGTGTAGTTTTGAAGTTTGACAAATGGCTGACCAGTTGAACCAGGTCCATCAGAGCAGACATCTTGAACTAAATAGCTGGCACATGAACCGTATATGCTTAAGAAATGTTTATGAATATGAAATAATAATGAACGAAGAGATTGTCTCCTAATGCGAAAAGGTTTCAAACTGATGAGTTGATTGAAGTCGAATTTAGCAAGGAAAGTAATAAAATAAAGGAAGTTGAGTTTGGTACGAATTATGTGTACCGAGGTAGAGTTGGACTAGAATTGAAAGACAAGCTCAACAACTGACTCTATAAATACTTGATGTATTTCTGCTGGAATTCTACACGCACAAAATCTTAAGTGAATCAAAGTCTGAAAGCAAAGTTCCTAGAGTTATTTTGCTAGCATAATCATTGTACGATCCAAAGGCTACAATTCAACTAGAAGAACCAGTTCCATCTGATTGATTATTGAGTCTAGTTGATTGTAATAGGAGTTTTAATATAGTATCTGTCAGCTTTCATAGAAGCAATTGTAAGAGGTACGTATTGTTCAAGTTAGAGTTAACTTGATGCGTGTAGAAATTAGCTAAGGGCTAGTTACTACAAAGGGATTAGAGTTAGTCCTAGGATTACAAAAGAGTTTATTTTGTAAGTCCGTTTGGCTTAGAGTTTTAGTGTAGAGTTTGAGAAAATCCTACTGAGGAGTATATCGTGGTTTTTTCACCTTTTGAGCCAGGTGTTTTCCACGTAAAAATCTCTGTGTTTTTACTTTACTGCTTTTTATTATTCCACAACAGTAGTAGTTGGAACACCAAGAAGAACCAGGTTCTTCTACTGAGAAAACACTCGAAAATCTGGTACCACACAACGTAACCTATCTTCTTGTGTGGTATTGAAGTCTAAAACATCAATTGGTATCAGAGCGGGTTATCCTTGAAAGGATAACACCGAAGATCAAGATGAGTGCACCACTTGGAAATTGGGAAGGTCAATCAACTGCAAGACCAACACTCTTCAATGGCCAGTACTACTCATGGTGGAAAAATAGGATGAAGGATCACCTAATTGGAGAAGACTATGAACTCTGGGGCATTTTCACTGATGGTCCTCTAGCTACCATGATGAAGACTGCTGAAGGTATAGATATACCAAAGACAAGATCTGATTGCACAGTTGAGGATCTGAAGAAATGGGAGAAGAATGCAAAGGCCAAAAAGTGGCTAAGTATGTGGACTAGGTCCAGACGAGTACAGCAGAATCCAAAGATGCACCACTGACAAAGAAATTTGGGACACCTTGCAAGTAGCCCATGAAGGAACACCTCAGGTAAAAAGGTCAAGAGGTACTCTACTATACTCTCAGTATGAAAACTTCACTATGAAATAAGGAAAGACTATCCAAGATATGTCCACAAGGTTCACAACCTTGAATAATGAACTGAAGTCTCTTGGAAGAGTCATTATTGAAGAGGACAAGGTTGAGAAGATCCTAACAAGGGTCTTGCCTATTTCTTGGGAAAGCAAAATCACTACTATCCAGGAATCCAAAAATATGACAACCCTCAGATTGGATGAGCTAATTGGAAACCTTACTTCCTATGAACTGAGAAGGCAGACAATGAAGATGGATAGTCCAAAGAAGGAGAGGAGTCGAGCCGTAAGAATCACTGAGGGATCATATCTGGAAGATGATGAGTTGTCCATGATCACCAAAGAATTCAGAAACTTTCTGATGAGGAAGAAATGCATCTCTAGAGGAGGAAACTACAATAAAGCAAAAGCTCCAGAAAGATCAACCAACGAGGGATGCTATAAGTGTGGTAAGACTGACCATCTCATTAAAAACTGTCCTCACTGGGAAGTAGAATGGAAAAAAGAGAGATATGAGAGAAGGAACAGGAAGAAGGAACACGTCCAACCCAAGAAAACCACAACAAAGGCTATGTTTGCTGCTTGGGGGGAAAGTTCATATGAAGAATTAGAAGATGGGGAGACTGAAGATCAGGCGCTCATGGCAATTAACCTGACAAGGAATCACATGAAGAACCAGAGGTAAGTATCTCCCATCTTGAAAACAAAGTAATGTTCCTATCTAAGGAAAAACTCTTTGAGTTGCTACTTGATTTCATAGATAATTGTAAGGAAACAACCAAAGAGAAGGATCAACTATCTAAAGAATGTGCAATGCTGAAAGCAAAATGCATGAACCTGGAAATCAGAGTCAATGAATCTCAAAAGAAAAACACTGACTTGTTGAACCAGGTTCATCCACTTGAAACTGAGATCTAGAACTAAAATTTGAAAACCTAAAGCTAAAGCTAGGATCAAGTAAAAAGGTTGTTGATTATTCTCATATCATGTTATAAGAAAACATGGGAAAATTAAAAGATAAGATGTATGCCAAGGACGAACAAACAAGAACTCTTAATGAAGAACTTGGAAAAGTCAAATATGAATTAGATCGAACTTGTAAATGGAATAAATCCTCTGACGCCCTGATATGGCTTCAAGAGAATCATAGTAGCAACAGGAGAGGGATTGGCTATGGAAGTCAATTGCCCAAGTGGGATCCCAAAAACAAGTATCTCACTCTTTTTGAGAATAAAATCTGCACCCATTGTGGTAAGACTAGGCACTACAAATATGAGTGTACTGCAAAAGAGTAGGCCAGTCGAAAAAATGAGAGGTTTGTAAAAGGGAAAAACTACCAAATTGGGCCAGAAAAATTTTGATTCATCCATTCTCTCATAGAAAAGGACCCAAACTAGTTTGGCTTCTTAAGACTAACCT
>ML334429.1:0-21172 GCA_005239505.1 Nicotiana paniculata
TAAAACCAATTATCGTCAGGAGTTTCCTTTTATACGTTGCGTAAATATTGATACTTAACACTAGCTGAGAAAGTTATTAAAATCTGTCATTTATTTTTAAACATTTGAGATTTAATTATGTCTTCTTTTAAAGTTTTATAGTGTTTAATGTGTTCTAACTTTGACAAAAATACTCGATATTTTTCTCAATTTCGTAATGTTTCACTTTAGAGAATAAGATTTTAAAATTCAAGTATAGTATTTTATTTCTTAATAGATCTATTCTTTAGGAAAAGAGTTAATGATGTAGTAGTATTCACTTATGCTAATTCAATAAGTTTCTACAATTGTTAGATTATTTCAAGATGAATTCAAATAGTTCTCAAAAAGTTAATCAGATTTGCTAACAAACTTGAACAATCAGATATACTCTCCTATTCAAGAAGTGTCTACAATTCCTAGACTTTGACCAAATAAATTCAAATAGTTCTCAAAAAATTAATCAGATTTGATATCCAATTTGAACAATCAGATTCACTGCAAAATTAAAGAAGGCCATCAAATTCTGATAAAAATAGTATTTATGGAGTAGTTTTCTTAAAAATATATTGTAATTAGTTTGCGTTAAAAGTTTTTAATTTCTACTTTGAGAATGTGGAAAAGGTTTAAGTCCTCTCTCTATAAACTTATTTAGATATAAAAGTTAACAAATATGTGACATTAACTCTCTCTCTCTCTATATTCACACACTGTCACGATCCGGAATTCTCACCTTTAGAACTGTGACGGCGCCTAATGTTTCACTTGCTAGGAAAGCCCATGTTAGAGGATTCTTAATGCCAACTTTAACAAATTTTAATAACAAGAACAATTTCTCTAAACAGAAGCTAAATCTGATTTGCGAAATAACATAAAACTCATAATATCTGATACATTTAGGATCTGGAGTAACAACTCACGAGCTATTATAATTTACTACAAACAGAGAGGAAATGCACTGTTCTGAAAGAAACAGTAAAATAATGTGGCTAGGAAGAGACTCCAAGGTCTGCCGACGCCAGCAGATCTACCTTGGGTTTCCTGTTGAGCAAGTCCAGTTGCTAACTTCACGATCAGCTCGGGCCGGTACCAAAATCTGCACAAAAAGTGAAGAGTGTAGTATGAGTACAACCGACCCCATGTACTCTTTAAGTGCCGAGTCTAACCTCGATGAAGTAGTGACGAGGCTAAGGCGGGTCATTCACTCTACACAATATAAATAATATAGACAGAAAAGGAAATACAGAATGAGATAAAGCAGTCAATTGAAAGATATAGCTACATCTTCAGGAATATATTAGTGACGTTCAGAATTCACCAACCCTTAAGTGCAAAAGGAAATACCGTAAAACTATCACAGCTTAAAGGCATATAAACACACAGGTTGTTGTAGCGCGCAACCTGATACGTCACATAATCCTTCCTTTTTTCCTCCTAACAACATTAACAACAATGAGTATATATATAAATACATATATAAGTGTTGGGCGTGCAACTCAATCCCACCATATCACAATATCGTAATCATAGTTCACCCTTATTCCACCAAAACAATCCACCCTTGTTACACCTGTTGCAGCGTGCAACCCCGTCTCACAATATAGTATAGATTCCACCTTATTCAACCTCATCATACCACCCTTATTTCACATGTTGCAGCGTGCAACCCGATCCCACCATATCAATATCAAGTACTCAATATGCACAGTAAAACCTGCAATTCAAATCACGGAAAAGCGTTTACAATCCCTAAGCACCAAACTGAAACAAATAGGAAACCTTGTACCACATGATAATCCGCATAAGTAATACTACGCAGTGAGCCCAATCCAGAATTTACAACTAGAATGTGCAAATAAACCAACTTGAGCAAATAGTAGGAGATCATGCAACTATGAAAGGATCTAATATCATAAATAGGAGGAAATAATGACTAACAGGTAGCAATTAGGCATGGGAACACATTTAGAGAATATACCAATTAAGACAAGGAAAGAGATAATTTAAGAAAAGCGGGAAAACATATATTTCGGTGGCGTATAAGCATTCGTCACCTCAAATATACGCCGCTCACATGAAATTTAAATTGCACATAGTCTGAGGGTTCCTAATTCCCTCAAGTCAAGGTTAGACACAACACTTACCTTGCTCCAATGACCACTCAATGCTCAACCACAAATTTACCTCTCAAACAAGCCTCTGAACCAATAGAATCTAGCAAATTACCAATCAAACGATTCAAATTAAGCCTTAGGGACTACCCACGATTGCAAGGAATTCAATTTAGGTCATTTTTTGAAAAAGTCAACATCTGCGCCTGCTTGGTCCAATCCTTAAGTTCGAACCTAAATCCAAATACTCATTCACCCACGAGCCCGGTAATATAACTTGTTTTAGAATCCGACCTCGATTTGAGGTATAAATTCCCAATTTAGAAAATCCCTAATTTCTACCATAACCCCCAATTTTCACCGTGAAAACACAAGATTTAAGGTTGAAATCTTAGGAAATGTAGTGAAAGATTGAAATAAACTAGTTTAGAATCACATACCAATGATTTGGGGAAGAAATATTCTTTGAAAAATCGCTTGTAGGGTTTCTCGTTCTGAAAATTGCGAAGAATGAGCAAAATGTCGTATAAGTCAAGTTTTACCCTCCTGCAAATGTCACATTTGCAACCTGGGGTTGGCAAATGCGAACCCCGCAAATGCAAAGAATCCATTGCAAATGCGAAGTCCTCGCATCTCTTCATTCACCGCCTTGCAATGAGAAGTTAACAAATGCGAACACCGAGTTTCTGCAAATGCGACCATTTAATCGCATTTGCGATCACTACCCCCACCTGACCCCCTCCGCAAATGCAAAGCATTATTTGCTAATGCGAAAGTCATACGGCCAAACTACTCTTTGCAAATGCACTGAGTAGCTCATAAATGCGAACCCATCAGCGATCGCAAATGCCAAGCCCGATCTCGCAAATGCAAGATCAGAAGCATGTACCAGAGCTGAAACGTCAGCAATATTTTCTAAGTCCAATTTCACTCCGTAGCCTATTCGAAACCCACCTGAGTCCTCGGGGCTCTAAACTAACTATGCACACAAGTATAAAAACATCATACGAATTTGCTCGTGCGATCAAATAGCAAAAATAACACCTAGAACTACGAATTGAACACCAAACAAATGAAATTTTCAAGAAAACTTTGAAACTTCTATTTTCACAACCGGACGTCCGAATCACGTCAAACCAACTCTGTTTCTCACCAAATTTGAAATACAAGTCATAAATGCAGTATTGGACCTATACCGAACTCCGGAACCAAAATACGTATAAAGACCCGATTTACCCTTCGAAGGTGTCGTGACGACACCTAGTCTCTACGACTAGGTAGCCTACTATAACGGGAAAAAATTGAAATAAAATGCAAGCAATAAAGGGGATAAGGGCAATGACATAAGTAACGTACTGGCCTCTCGGCTCATATAAAAATATAATTCCCTAAAACCCGGAATATCACAGACAGTCACAAGCTTCTAACACTATTGTAGCTCTAAAAAAACTGGAAAAAGTACATAATAAATTCTCTACAAGATAGAATAGAAGGGGACTTAGAGGAATTCTGCGGACCCGGCAGAAATACCTTGCAGTCTCCTAGAATCAACGGAAGCGACTAACCACGAGGCTGATAGCTCGTACCTGGATCTGCACACGAAAAACATGTGCAGGAAAGGGCATGAGTACACCACATTTGGTACCCAGTAAGTGTCAAGCCTAACCCTAGTCAAGTAGTGACGAGGTCAGGTTAAGGCTCTACTGGATTTCTAAATAAGTCAGTTTAAAATAGTACAAAAGATAGGTAATGTCTACAGTAAATAGTTTAATAAAACACAATACGGACACGCTCCTAACCCCGAAATAACCCAACAAGAACTAACGGAGTTGACGAAATTCTACTCCGGATCCGCCTTCACACAGTTCTAACTACGGTCCAATTTCCAAAGCTTAAACTCATATATAGGGACTATGTGTCCAAAACACACTTCAGAATTTCGCAACTAATCATCCAACAAGTCCCATAAGTAGATATAAAAGTGGGGAAGCAATTATTAGGGGATAGGGGCGCTAACGCCAACAATGACCGACCGGGTCGTTACATTCTCTCCCTCTGAATAAAATCGTTCGTCCTCAAACGAGTATAGAGACATGCCTGAAGCTGTGAAAAGATGGGGGTACTGACTGCGCGTATCATGTTTGGTCTCCCAAGTCGTCTCCTCGACCGGCTGACCCCTCCACTGAACCTTGTATGATGCAATATTCTTAGACCTGAGCTTTCTGACTTGTCTATCCAATATAGTGACTGGCTCCTTAACATATGATAAACCCTTGTCCAACCGGACTGAACTGAAATCCAAAACATGAGTCGGGTCATAATGATACTCTCGGAGCATAGAGACGTGGAATATCGGATGAACTCCTGCTAGGTGGGAAGGCAAGGCTAGCTCGTAAGCAACCTCCCAACACGCCGCAATACCTCAAAAGGACCAATGAATCTCGAACTCAGCTTACCCTTCTTCCCGAACCTCATGACGCCCTTCATAGGCGATACCCGAAGCAAAACCCGATCACCAACCATAAATACAAAATCACGAACCTTCCGGTCCGCATAACTCTTCTACTTGGACTGAGCTGTGCGAAGTCTCTCCTGAATCACCTTCACCTTGTCCAGGGCATCCTGGACCAAATCTGTACCCAACAATCGGGCCTCGCCCCGGCTCAAACCATCCCACTGGAGACCGGCACCGTCTACCATATAAAGCCTCATACGGCGCCATCTGAATGCTGGAATGGTAGCTGTTATATAAGCAAACTCTGCAAGTGGCAAGTATCGGTCCCATGAACCTCCAAAATCCATCACACGGGCACGGAGCATATCCTGAAGAATCTAAATTGTGCGCTCCGATTGCCCGTCTGTCTGAGGGTGAAAGGCTATACGCAACTCTATCTTGGTTCCTAGCTCATGTTGAATGGCTCTCCAGAATCGTGAAGTGAACTTTGTACCTTTGTCTTAAATGATAAATACTGGAATACCGTGGAGGCGAACAATATCCCTGATATAAATCTCCGCCAACCTCTCGGAGGAGTATGTAGTCAACACTGGAATGAAATGGGCGGACTTGGTCAGCCGATCCACAATCACCCAAATAGCATCGAACTTTTTCAAATTCCGAGGAAGTTCAACCACAAAGTCCATGGTGATCCGCTCCCACTTCCACTCTGGAAGCTAAATCTGCTGAAGTAACCCTCTTGGCCTCTGATGCTCATATTTGACTTGCTGACAATTGAGACACTTGGCCACAAACTCCACTATATCCTTTTTCATCCTTATCCACCAATAGTGCTTTCTCAGATCTTGGTACATCTTCGCGGTACACGGATGAATGGAATACCGCGAGCTATGGGCCTCTTCAAGAATCAAATCCTGAAGCCCATCCACATTGGGCACACAAATCCGACCCTGCATCCTCATCACACCGTCATCTCCTATAGTCACATCCCTGGCGTCACCTCACCAAACCCTATCCTGAAGAACTAGAAGGCAGGGATCATCATACTGGCGCTCTCGAATGCGGTCATAAAGAGAAGACCGAGACACCACACAAGGTAAAACTCGGCAAGGATCTGAAAGATTCAATCTCACGAACTGACTGGATAAGGACTGAACATCCTAGGCTAAGGGCCTCTCAACTGCCGAAAGATATGCCAAACTCCCCAAAACTCTCCGCCCGGTGACACAAGGCATCGGCCACCACATTGGCCTTCCCGGGGTGGTATAATATAGTGATGTCATAGTCCTTTAGTAACTCCAACCATCTCCGCTGGTGCAAATTGAGGTCCTTCTGCCTGAACAAGTGCTGCAAACTCCGGTGATCCATAAAAATCTCACATGGAACACCGTACAAATAATGATGCCATATCTTCAGGGCGTGAACAATAGCTGCTAACTCAAGGGCATGATCTGGATAATTCTTCTCATTCACCTTTAACTGCTTGGACGCGTAGGCAATCAGCCTACTGTCCTGCATCAATACTGTTCCAAGGCTAATCCTTGAGGCATCACAATAGACAGTGTAGGACCTCGAACCTGTAGGCAAGACTAATACTGGGGCCGAAGTCAAAGCTGTCTTGAGCATCTGAAATCTATCCTCACACTCCTCGGCCCACCTGAACGGAGCACCTTTCTGGGTTAGTCTGGTCATAGGTGTTGCAATAGCTGAAAACCCCTCTACAAAACGACGGTAGTACCCTGCCAAACCAAGGAAACTACGGATCTCCGTAGCTGATGACAGTCTAGGTCAACTCTGCACCGCCTTCAACTTCTTTGGATCTACTTTGATCCCATCACAAGACACTATGTGGCCCAAGAATGCCACTGAATCAAACCAGAACTCACACTTAAGAGAATTTCACATACAACCTCTTGTCCCTTAAAGTTTGAAGCACGGTCCTCAAGTGCTGCTCATGATCTTCCCATGATCGGGAATACACTAGAATGTCGTTAATAAACACAATGACAAAGGAAACAAGGTAAGACCAGAACACACTGTGCATCTAATGCATAAAAGCTGCTGGGGCATTGGTCAGCCCAAATGACATGACAAGAAACTCATAGTGACCATATCTGGTCTTCAAGGCAGTCTTCGGGATGTCTGACTCCCGAATCTTCAGCTTATGATAGCCAAATCGCAAGTCAATCTTGGAGAATACTCTGGAACCCTATAGCTAGTCTAATAAATCATCAATGCGAGGCAAAGGATACTTGTTCTTCACTGTAACCTTGTTGAGCTGCCGATAATCAATACACATACGCATAGAACCATCCTTTTTCTTCACAAATAATATCGGAGCACCCCAAGGTGATACACTGGGTCTGATGAAACCTTTATCAAGCAACTCATGTAACTGCTTATTCAACTATTTCAACTCAGGAGAAGCCATACAGTAAGGAGGAATAGAAATGGGCTGAGTGCCTGGCAACAAATCAATGCCGAAATCAATATCTCTGTCGGGCGGCATACCCGGAAGATCATCTAGGAATACATCAGGAAAGTCCCTCACTACTGGGACTTACTCAACTGGAGGGGTATCAAAACTGACATCTCTCACGTAGGCCAAATACGCATCACACCCCTTCTCAATCATCCGCAATGAAATGAACCTATGGGGAGTATACACTAAGGTACCTCTCCACTCTAATCTCGGCAAGCCTGGCATTGCCACCGTCACGATCTTATGTGAAAATCAAGAATAGCATAATAGGGCAACAACCAGTCAATGCCCAAGATAACATCAAAATCTAC
This sequence comes from Nicotiana paniculata, assembly GCA_005239505.1. Classification (NCBI taxonomy): domain Eukaryota; kingdom Viridiplantae; phylum Streptophyta; class Magnoliopsida; order Solanales; family Solanaceae; genus Nicotiana; species Nicotiana paniculata. The sequence continues at coordinate 7,378 of ML334429.1, forward strand.
CATGCTGAGTAATAACAAATATCAGCACTGATCTCAAAACCACCATGAGTAATCAAACACGACCGATATACGCGGTCCACAACTAACGAGTCTCCCATAGGAGTAGATACATAAATAGGGCAACTCAAAGAATCACGGGATATCCCTAAATGTGGAGAAAAATAAGAGGACACATATGAATATGTAGAGCATGGGTCAAATAATAGTGATGCATCCCTATGGCAGATAGGGGCAATACATGTGATGACTGATTCTGAAGCAACGACCTCGGAACGGGAAGGAAGGGCATAGTAACTGGCCTGGCCTCCCCCTCTAGTGCGACCTCTACCTCCCTGACCTTCACCTCGAGCTAATTGAGGAGTTGGAGTGGCAGCTAGGGCTAGAAGAATAGCTGGAGGACCCAGCGGAGCACGTGGAGGCTGATAAGACTGTGGAGGTGCACTCCTCCTGGCCTTGGGACAATCTCTAATCATGTGACATCACCACATTCAAAACAACCCCTCGGAGGACGCTGCAGTTGAGACTGAATAAGAGGTGTCCTGCTGGGCTGGACGGTAATAACACCTCGAATTGGAGGCACACTGGATATGGGCGGTGCATGATAGGACTCCTGAGGTCTAGGAGGAGCTAGAATAATGCTGGAAGAGCTGAATGAACAGAGCGACCCACAAAGCCCTTACCGTAACGTGCTGCTGGTGCACGAGCTCCTGAAAAATGGCCAATCTCTCGAGACCTCTTGGCCTCTCTCTCCTCTCGGTCAGGGTCGAACATGCCCTCTACTTCCTGGAAATACTCACTTCCTACTGATAAGTGATATACATCTCCAACTCTGACCATACTGGTCCGAATACTAGGGTGAAGTCCCTCAATGAGGTGCCAAACCCGCTCTTTGACGGTTGCAACCAAGGCTGATGCATGCCGAGCTAACTCACTGAAACTGACTACATACTCCGACACAATCATAGTACCCTGGTGCAACTGCTCGAACTTCGTGTGCCAAGTATCCCTGAGGCTGTGAGGGACATACTCTCGCAATAATATCTCTGAAAATTGAGTCCAAGTGAGTGAGGCTGCCTCGTTCGGACTACTCAGCTCATATGCCCACCACCACCGATATGCCGCTCTCCTTAGCTGAAAGCGGTGAAAGAAACCCCACTGGTCTCCACAATGAATTTTCTTCTGAAATGGGAATTTTATTTCCAAATCAACTCTAAACTTCCTAAAATTCAATTCCTACCACACCTACAAGTTATAATACGGTAAAAGGAGCTGCTCACGACTTCAAACCATTGAGCGACGCGCTAGAGCTCAAAACGACCGGTTGGGTCATTAGAATATAAACCTATGGTGAAAAAGAAGAAGAAAGACACTTCTAAGAATTCTATGGGAGGTAAAACAACTGCTGCACATGCTATCATGGAAGAAAGTCTCAAGGAGTTGGGAGTAATGGAGAATAACAGATCAAAGAATATCGATAACACTCAAAGAGGGACCTCCAATGCCAACTCGGATAATTTTTAAAAAGGTGGATGAAAGCTAACCTATTAATGATAAGGATGGCAATGACAACAGGGAGGATGTAGGCCACCATCTCGAAACAAATCAACGAAATTCCATGAGTTGGGGAGTGTCCACATGAGAGAAATAAACAGAAATCAAGGAAGCTCTAATACAAAATCAGATTCCTTACCATGAGAAATCAAAAAACATCCTGCAATTGAAGTAGTAGTAGACCTTGGTGGATACAAGACCAGGATAGGATGATTGATGAAGGATCTAGGAATTCTAACATGTCTATTTCAGACAACAATGATGAAACACTCAACAAACAACCTGATGACCCGGCTGAAACTCACTTAAAAGAGCTTACCAACAGACAGGGAATCTCCCATGTTAAAAGAGGCAGAATCAGAAACAGAAAAAGTGGAAAAAACAAAGAAAAAATATGTCCTCTACAAGGGAAGGAGTCAAAGTTGATCCACGCCCTCCTATTTCCATTATTAGTGCAATCATATGGAATATAAAGGAAGTGAGGACTAAAAAGGCCTTGCCCAGACTGAAAAATCTATGTCATATCAATAATATTGACTTTGTAGCTATTATGGAACCTTCCATCAACAAGAAGAAGAAGGAAGGTTACATGAGATATTTGGGATTTCAACACTGCCAAGCTAACATTAATGGACAGATTTGGTGTTTCTGGAAACAGGAATACAATTATGTTATCATAGCCAATGATAAACAACAACCTGTGAAACTCACTCATACTCTACAAAATAAGGAGCTCCAAATTACAGCGGTCTATGCTAAAATAAGCAGATTTTAGAAGCTTGGCCAAGAAGGCTATAAGTTTCTACTTGGGATTTGCCAAGGGACCAATTGATGGTTTGGTAAGAAACACTGAAACAATCACTTTTAGATCAACCACAACAACCATTAGGTCATCTGTCTAATGTTTTATGTTTGCAATTATTTCTGTTAGGGCATCTTTTTTCTTTTTCAAACTCTCAATGGTTTCTTTTAAATCCACCGCAATAACTACTAGATCATCTCTCTCATGTTCTACTTCTCCTAGTTCCACAATTATAGCATTTTTATCATTTACAAGACTGTGATAAGCATCAATTAAAACATTTGCCAAGGACATAAGTTTTTTTGGAGAGTAGGACTTCAGGTTTCTTTGAACATCTAGAAAGTTTACCTCATCGTCATTATCTTCATCATCGTCCGATTGTGCCATCAAGGCAAAGATAGAGTCATATTCAGCTGCTTCACTTTCTACTACCATCATGGAGCTGTGAGCAACATATTTTCTTTTGAATCGTTTGTCAGGATCCTGGTTCCTCTTAGTTTCTTTGTCTGAGTTTTGTTTATACTTATCTTGTTTAAGGAGAGGACAATCTTTGATGAAATGCCCTGAATTCCCACACTTATGACATAAGCCATACCCTCTTGTCTTGCTGGAGCTGCATTGCTTTGGAATACCTCCATTTCTGTTAACCATTTTCTGAAATCTCTTTGTCAAGTAAGCCATATCAGCATCCTCACCACTTGATTCATTTTTGTCTGTCTTGAGGACCAGATTCTTCTCCCTCTTGGTCTATCTTCTCTCATTGTCTTCTTCTTCTTCTTCTTCTTCTTCATTTCGTAAGTTTTCAGATTCCCAATCAGTTCATCAATGGTAAGCTTTTGTAGATCGTTTGCCTACGTGATAGCGTTTACTTTGCTTTCCCAAGATTTGGGTAATACACTAAGTATTTTTCTGACAAGTTTGTTCCCTCGAATGATTTCTCCTAGAGAATGGAACTTATTGATGATGGAGGTGAAGCAAGTGTGCATGTCTTGGATGGACTCATCGTCCTTCATCCTGAAAAGCTCGTACTCTGTGGTAAGCATGTCAATCTTTGACTGCTTAACTTGGGTTGTCCCTTCATGTGCTATTTGGAGAGCTTCCCAGATGTCCTTAGCAGATTGACATGCTGAAATCCTATTGTATTCATCTGGTCCAATACCACAGACGAGAATATTTTTTGCTCGAAATCTCTTCTCTATGACCTTGCGATAAACATCATTGAATTCTTTNGCCTTGCGATAAACATCATTGAATTATTTTCTTGTTTTGGGAACTATTACTGTTGGTTCACCACTGGTCTTCATAGGGACGAAGGTTCTGAATCTTCAGCCATGATAAAATCATTCATTCTTGTCTTCCACCATATATAATGTCTCAGAGCTCTGAATCTTCAGCCATGATAAAATCATTCATTCTTGTCTTCCACCATCTATAGTATTGGCCTTTGAATCTTTGTGGTATGTAGGTAGATTGAACTTCTTCAAATTTTGGTGGTGCATCCACGTGGATCCTTCCTAGGTGTTATCTTGATAGAAAGAACCTGCTCTGACACTAATTGATAAAAACTAGGTATCCACCAAACTATATAGAGAACCAGGTTCTCTTTTAGTTTCTATAGAACACACGCACACAATAGTAAGTAAATGACATAATGAAATTTTACATGGAAAACTCCCAGCTCACGGGATTAAAAATCACAACCTACCCTTGTAGGATTTCAACTTCACTACCGAGCAAAACTTTAGATTACAACCTATTGTAACCTAGGAATTAACCTCTTAATCCTTTACTAACTTGTAACAACTATATTACAAGACACTTTGTAATAACTCTATTACAAATATTTACAACTCAACTAACTCTAGCCAAGACACAACACAGAGTATATGCTTTTATAAACGTTTCCTGCACAGTGCTTCTAACTAAGCTAAGTAGGAATTACAAGTAAAGAACTTTAACAAAGGTTCAACACAAACAAGGGCATATAATGACTCAATACAGGGAACTGATCATTGTTATGTTGTTCTTTGTTCTTGATGCCCTTGAGAATCGATTGTTGGATTGATGCACATGTTTGAGAGAATGCTTGATACTTTCTGTCACTACCCAATTTCCCACATGGGTCGTGATGGCACCCAACAACAGGGTTAGGCAAGCCAACATAAATTCTACTAAGTGTTACCCTTCCTATGTGATTAATTAATCCAACTTTTACCAGTTTTAAGCATTTTTATTTACATGATATTAGTCGGTGACATGAAAATAAGACATCTTATACGTGAGTCAAAAGATAAGCATATGTATGAAAATGTAGCCCAAAAACCCAAAATGTACGCACGTATGTGCCATGAACTAGTGTCACGAGTATCACGGGCAGCTATCGGGATATACAAGGAGGATATATCAAAATATATACAAATCCACAGTCTGAATGGAATAGACGGGAAAAATAACAATAGGAAAGTCCAGGGTGCTGCCAGGAATCACCAGGAAGAGCAGCTCACCGTGAAGTATAACCAACACCGGTCAGTATCTAGCACCGGACTGATGATCAGATGTACCAACCTCCGGACATGTACAGGCAAGTACAAAAGAAAAGAAAGTGCAGCATGAGTACATACATTAATATGTACCCAATGAGTATCCCGCCTAATCTCGAAGAAGTAGTGACGAGAAGTCGACTCGATACTCACTAAGGTCCAACAGTAATAAAGTAAGCAAGATGTAAGGAAAACAGTAGGCATGTAAGACAAATAACCAAGCACATCGATATTAGACATCAAATAACAATCCAAAATCCACCAAGGTTGATATCCGTCGTGGTGTACGGACCGACCCCATCATGTAATCCTCGACGTGGCGTACGACTTGATCCCGCCCTGTAGTCTCAATCTCGCTGTGGCGTACGACCCGGTGCTATCCTGTAGTACAGCCCGATCCTACTATGTAGTCTCAATCTTGTCGTGGCGTATGGCCCGATCCTATAATATACTCTCTCATCACTCTGTCGTGGCGTACGACTCGATCCCACAATATAATCAATCATCACTTTGCCGTGGAAAATGGCCCGATCCCATAATATTGTCAATCATTACTCTTTGTGGCGTACGGCTCGATCCCACAATATATTCAATCATCACTCTGCCATGGCTACGACCCGATCCCATCTCGTGATTATTCTTATCAAACTTAAATCAAGCCAAGTATCACAACGTTCAAAGACAACAATGCCAATCACACAAGAATACAAGTCATATTTAGGTTAAAACAAGGAAAAACAATGAACATGTTGTGTCCTAACTACCCGGACGAAGCAGTAATAGCCACTACGTACTGACTCTCGTCACTTGGTGCGTACGTACCAAACAAGATCACATAGAAATCAATATTACCTAGAGGGACAATTTCCCTCTTACGAGGTTAGAAAGGAGACTCACCTCGATAAAAGCACTCCTCGGACCAAGGACATGATCAAAAGATGCGTCTGAACTCCGAAACTACTCCTGACGACTCGCAACTAGCCAAATATGATGGAATTGAATCAATTTAAGGTTCAAGAAGAAGGATTAGCAAGAATTCCTAAAATTTAACATTCTTGACGATTTTTGAAATTTCGACCCCAGGCCCACGCGTTCTGATTTCCAAAATTCTTGGAGGAATAGATTACCCGAAGCCTAAGGAGTGAAATTACATAATTTATTTAAGAATTCAATGGCTCAAAAGGGGTAATTCACTAATTTTCCAAATATCCCATTTACAACCCCAAAACCTAGGTTTTTCCAAGAATTAGTAGTTGATTTCTTTGTTAATTCATGTATTAAACTAGATATATGAAAAGAATTTACTCACCTCTACTGAATTTGGGTCAATAGCAGGTTCTTGAAGCTCCTAGAACTCTCTAATGGAGGTGAAATGGTTGAAAAATGATGAAATCCCATAATTTTGGGCATTTAAATGAGGCTGCCTACAGGTGTTCCGCACCTGCGACCTTGGGACCGCATGTGCGGTCTCGCACCCGCGAGAAATTGGTCGCCACAGCGAAAAAGGGCATGGGAGCCTGGGCTCGCACCCGTGGAGTCAGGAGCCGAACCAGCGGTCCCGCTCCTGCGGAAGATTGGTCGCGCCTGCAATGGGGGTCACACCTGTGAAGGCCTTGACCGCAGGTGCGGTCTCGCACATGCGACTGGGTGACCGCACCTGCAGCCACACCAAATGCAGCTGCACCAACAGTGATTTTTGCTGATTTTTGGCCTCGTACGGGGTCTAGGAGGCACCTGGGCCCACCCGAGCCCCTGTCAAAATATACCCACAAGTGCCAAATCATTATACGGACTTGCTCGAGCCTACGGATCACTCATAACATCGCTAAAACTCAAAATAACTCTCCAAAACCCCTTGAATAAAGTTAAGAACTTAAGAAATTCTAGAATTTACCTCATCGCGTCGAGCGGGCCTATACTACTCGGAATGACTTCAAATTTCAATAACCAGTCATAAATGACTATACGGAACTATTCCCGTCCCGGAATTTCGTTCGGACCTCAAAAACACAAAAACGCATCCCAAACCAAAATATGGACTTAAGGAACTTCTTGTTTCAATATTGGCGCCGAAATGCCCCCGGGTCATCAAAACCCAATCCGAACATACGCCTAAGTCCGAAATCATCACACGAAGCTACTGGAACCAACGAAATTCGACTCCGGGGTCGTTTACCCAAAATGTTGACCTAAGTCAAAGTTGGCCTTAAAGGCAGGCCTTAAGGAACCAATTGTTCCTATTGAACTCAAAACACCTCCGAATCCCGGACCACCAGTCCCTGCAAGTCATAAATCTTAAAACGCCTCTATGGGAAATTTTGTTTAGGGGAACAGGGTCCGATAACGTGAAACGATCGATCCGGTCGTTACATTCTCCACCTCTTAAATAAATATTCGTCCTCGAACGAGTCTAGAATCATCCCTGAAGTGCTGAATAAGTGTGGATATCTGCTCTGCATGTCCTCCTCGGACTCCCAGGTCGCCTCCTTAATGGGTTGGCCCCTCCACTGGACCTTTACGGCAGAAACTCTCTTGGACCACAACTGACGGTCATGTCTATCAACAATAACAACTGGCTCCTCCTCATAGCCCAACCTCTCATCCAACTGAATAGTGCTGAAATCGACCACATGAGAGAAGTTGGCGTGGTACCTCCGGAGCATGGATACATGAAAAACTGGATGAACTCCTGATAAGCTGGGAGGCAAGGCCATCTCATAAGCAACCTCCCCAACTCGCCTCAACACCTCGAATGGACATATAAACCTTGGGCTCAGCTTGCGCTTCTTCCCAAACCTCATAATACCCTTCATAGGCGAAACTTTCAACATGACTCTATCTCCCTCCAGGAATGATACATCACGCGCCCTCTGATATGCGTAACTCTTTTGTCTGGACTGTGCTCTACGGAGTCTCTCCTGAATCAACTTCACTCTCTCCAAGGCATCTCTCACCAGGTCGGTGCCATATAACTTAGCCTCGCCGGGCTCAAACCACCCGATAGGGGAACGACATCGCCGACCATACAACGCCTCAAATGGCTCCATCTCAATGCTGGACTGATAACTATTATTGTAAGAAAACTCGGCCAAAGGCAAGAACTGGTCCCACTGACCCCCGAAATCCATCACACATGCCCTGAACATGTCCTCCAGTATCTGAACTGTACGCTCTGACTGACCATCAGTCTGGGGATGAATTGTTGTGCTGAGGTCTATCCGGGTGCCCATCTCACTATGAAATGCTCTCTAGAAGTGAGAGGTAAACTGAGGGCCTCGATCTGATATGATGGACATCGACACACCATGCAACCGGACTATCTCCCAAATGTAGATTTGTGCCAACCTCTCAGATGAATATGTGGTAGACACTGGAATGAAATGCGCCGATTTGGTCATTCTATCCACAATGATCCAAACCTCATCCACTTTGCATTGAGTCCGAGGAAATCCCACCACGAAGTCCATAGCAATGCGCTCTTATTTCCACTCAGGAGTGGGCATCTGTTGAAGTAGGCCTCCTGGCCTCCGGTGCTTATACTTAACCTGTTGGCAATTGAGGCACCTATTCACATACTCCACAATGTCCTTCTTCATTTGCCTCCACCAAAAATGCTGCTCCAAATCACGATACATCTTCGTAGCACCAGAGTGAATAGAATATTGAGAACTGTGCACCTCCTCTAGAATCCTTTCCCTCAGGCCATCAACATTAGGAAAACATAAGCGGCCCTGAAGTCTCAGAACACCATCCTCGCCAATAGTAACCTCCTTGGCCCTACCCTGAACCACTGTTTCCCGAAGCTCTGCCAAGCATAGATCATAGAACTGTCGGGCCTTAATCTCCCCCAATAACGAAGACTGAGCAACCACATGTGCCAATACTCGACGAGGCTCTGAAAGATCTAATCTCACCAAGCGATTGGCCAAGGACTAAATGTCCAAGGCAAGAGGTCTCTCATCCGCTGCAATATAATCCAAGCTACCCATACTCTCAGTCTTCCGGCTCAACGCATCCGCCACCACATTAGCCTTGCCCGGGTGATAAAGAATGGTAATATCATAATCCTTGAAAAACTCAAGCCATCTGCGTTGCCTCAAATTAAGATCCTTCTGTTTAAATAAGTACTGCAAGCTGCGGTGGTCGGTGCAGACCTCACAGAACACCTCATACAAATAGTGCCTCCAGATCTTAAGAGCATGAACAATCGTTATCAACTCCAAAGCGTGCACATGGTAGTTCTTCTCATGAACCTTCAGCTGGCGTGAAGCATAAGCAATAACTCTCCCCTACTGCATCAACACGCACCCCAAGCCAACTCGTGAAGCGTCACAATACACCGTGTACCTCCCAGAACCGGATGGCAATACTAGAACTGGCGATGAGGTCAATGCTGTCTTGAGCTTCTGAAAGCTCGCCTCACACTCGTCAGACCATCGAAATGGTGCATTCTTCTGAGTGAATCTAGTCAATGGGGGTGTAATAGAAGAGAAACCCTCCACAAATCGGTGATAATAACCTGTTAGGCCCAAAAAGCTCCTGATCTCAGTAACTGAAGTAGGACGCGACCAACTCTGAACTGCCTCGATCTTCGGAGGATCAACCTTGATACCCTCTCCGGATACCACATGCCCCAAAAATTCCACGGAATCCAACCAAAGCTCACACTAGGAGAATTTAGCATATAGCTTCTGCTCTCGCAAGGTCTGGAGCATGACTCTCAAATGCTGCTCGTGCTCCCCCAGGCTACGGGAGTAAATCAAAATGTCATCAATGAAGAAAATGACGAAGGAGTCAATATACGGCCTGAACACCCTATTCATCAGTCCATAAAGGCTGCTGGGGCGTTAGTCAAACCAAAGGACATCACCAGGAACTCATAATGGCCATACCTCGTACGAAAAGCAGTCTTCAGAACATCAGAAGCCCGAATCTTCAACTGATGGTAGCCTGATCTCAAGTAAATCTTAGAAAACACACGAGCACCCTGCAACTGGTCAAACAAATCATCGATGCGAGGCAAGGGATACTTGTTCTTAATGGTAACCTTGTTCAACTGGCCGTAATCAATATGCATCCGCATAGACCCATCCTTCTTCTTCACAAATAGAACTGGAGCACCCCACGACGATACACTCGATCTGATGAACCCCTTAGCTAACAACTTCTCAAGATGCTCCTTCAACTCCTTCAACTCTTTCGGAGCCATACGATACGGAGGGATAGATATAGGCTGAGTATCTGGGGCTAAATCAATGCAGAAATCAATATCACGAGCCGGAGGCATGCCCGAAAGATCCAAAGGAAATACATCAGCATATTCTCGAACAACTGGCATAGAATCAATCGTTGGAGACTCGACGGTGGTGTCCCGCACATAATCCAAATAGGCTAGACAACCCTTCTCGACCATATGTCGAGCCTTCAATAACGAAATAACCTGGCTGGATGTGCTAATTGAAGAACCCCTCCATTCCAGCCTAGGAGACTCAGGCATGGCCGAAGTAACTGTCTTGGCATGGCAATTGAGCACGGCATGATAAGGAGATAGCCAATCCATGCCCAGGATAACCTCAAAGCCAACCATGCCGACCAATAAAAGGTCAGCTCTGGTCTCAAACCCACAGAAGGTGATCACACAAGACCGATACACCCAGTCTACCACCACAAACTCGCCCACTGGAGTGGACACCTATATAGGAGATCCCAAAGACTCGAGAGACATACAGAAAAAGGAGGAAATAAGGCTGAAACATATGAATAAGTGGATACCGGAACAAATAATACTAAAGCCTCTCCACCACATACTGAGATAATACCTGCGATCACGGCGTCTGAGGCCACTGCATCTGATCTGGTCGGAAAGGCATAAAACCTGGCTGGAGCACCTGAAGGCTGATCTCCCCCAGAACGAGGTGGAATTGATTGACCCTCTCCGGACTGGCCTCCCCTCTAGAACGGCCCCTGACAACCTGACCACCACCTCTAGGCGGTCGAACTACTGGTGCTGAAACCGCGGGCTGGTGACTCTACTGCACGGCCTTGCCCTGATACCCGGGACAAAACCTCCACGTGTGGCCCAGGTCCCCACACTCGAAGCAACCCCCTGGAACTACTACTCCCTCCCCTGAAGAAGAGGAACTCCGAATAGCTTAAGAGCGGTGTGAATCCTCTAGTAAAGCACTGAGATAAGAACTGGAGGATCTCTGATGGCTAGAATCACTGCTGGGTGCACTCTGGATAGCTGGAGGATGATAGGAGCGCTCTGGCATGGCACTAAACTGGGCTTGGCTGGAACAATCCTAGGAGGCAATGGTGGTGCTGAATAGGTAGGCTTGTTGAACTGACTACCTCCCATCGGACCCCTGCCCCTAGCTGGAGCACCTCTGAAATCACCTGTGAACCTTGGCATCTTGTCTAGCTGACCCTGCTGACCCTACTCCCTGCTCCTCATCCGGTATCCCTCAATCGGTCGAGCTATCTCGACAACAAGTTGGTACGGGGTACCCATCTCCACCTCTCGAGCCATGGTGGACGTAATACCTAGATGCAACCCTGCTACAAACCTCCTAACTCTCTCAGCATCGGTGGGTAATATCATAAGAGCATGGCGTGACGGCTCTGGAAATCTAGCCTCGTAATCTGTCACAGACATATACCCCTGCCCCAACCACTCAAACTCACCCCAAACAATATCACATAGCAATCAAGATTACCTAGAGGGACAATTTTTCTCTTACAAGGTTAGAAAGGAGACTTACCTCGACAAAAGCACTCCTCGGACCAAGGACAGGATCAAAAGATGCGCCCGAACACCGAAACTACTCCTGACAGCTCACAACTAGCCAAACATGATGTAATTGAATCAATTTAAGGTTCAAGAAGAAATATTAGCAAGAATTCCTAAAATTTAACATTCTTGACGATTTTTGAAATTTCGACCCCGGGCCCACGCGTTCGGATTTCGAAAATTCTTGGAGGAATAGATTACCCGAAGCCGAAGAAGCGAAATTATATAATTTATTTAAGAATTCAATGGCTCAAAAGGGGTAATTCACTAAAATCCCATTTACAACCCTAAAATCTAGGTTTTTCCAAGACTTAGTAGTTGATTTCTTTGTTAATTCAAGTATGAAGCTAGATAAATGAAAAGAATTTACTTACCTCTACCGAATTTGGGTCAAGAGCAGGTTGTTGAAGCTCCTAGAACTCTCTAATGGAGGTGAAATGGGTTGAAAAATAAACAAATCCCGTAATTTTGGGCATTTAAATGAGGCTGCCTACAGGGGTTCCGCACCTGCGACCTTGGGACCGCAGGTGCGGTCTCGCACCCGCGAGAAGTTGGTCGCCCCTGCAGAAAAGGGCCTGGGACCCTGGGCTCGCACCTGCGGAGTCGGGAGCCGCACCAGCGGTCCCACTCCTGCGGAAGATTGGTCGCGCCTGCGATGGGGGTCGCACCTGCGAAGGCCTTGACCACAGGCGCGGTCTTGCACGTGCAACTAGGCAACCGCACCTGCGGCCACACCAGCAGTGATTTTTGCTGGTTTTTTCGCCTTGTGCGGGGTCCGGGAGGCACCTGGGCCCACCCGAGCCCCCGTCAAAATATACCCACAAGTCCCAAATCATTATACGGACTTTCTCGAGCCTACGGATCACTCATAACATCGCTAAAACTCAAAATCACTCTCCAAAACCCCTTCAATCAAATTAAGAATTTATGAAATTCTAGAATTCACCTCATCGCGCCGAACGGGCCTATACTCCTCAGAATGACTTCAAATTTTAGAGACAAGTCATAAAAGACTATACGGAACTATTCCCTATCCTAGAATTCCGTTCGGACCTCAAAAACACAAAAATGCGTCCCAAACCAAAATATGGACTTAAGGAACTTCTTGTTTCAATATTAGGTGCCGAAATGCCCCGGGTCATCAGAGATCCAATCCGAACATACAACTAAGTCCGAAATCATCACACAAAGCTACTAGAATCGACGAAACTCGATTTCAGGGTCATTTACCCAAAAGGTTGACCGAAGTCAAACTTGGCCTTAAAGGCCAGTCTTAAGGAACCAAGTGTTCCTATTGCACTCAAAACACCTCTGAATCCCAGACCACCAGTCCCCGCAAGTCATAAATCATAAAAGTCCGCTATGGGAAATTTCATTTAGGGGAACAAGGTTAAATAACGCGAAACGACCGGTCGGGTCATTACACTTTCTTCAATGTTCAAGTGATGTTTTGCCTTTGGTTTAATGTTGATAAAATATTGGTGCCATAAATTAATGATGCAAGCATGTTTTGTACAAGATCATTCCCAATGAAGTTGATTGTTGCACTATTGCATGTGCATGCATCAACTTTACAGTCGTTGGGAAGTTGACTGGTACATTCACCAAAGGAACTGGTGTCCATCTGTTCCCCTTGTTGCTTCTTTGACTTCTAAAGAGTTGATTTACGTCTCCAACTTAAGACTTGTTATTCTCACATATTTGAGGATGTGTATTAGGTTTCTTATCTGGTTCTTATCATTAAGTTTTTTAGATCATCAAAACATAACAAGAATTGATATATCCTATCAATTTCCCCCTTTATGATGATGACAAACTTATGATTGAGGTTCCTCCTAAGAACCAAAATTCCCCTTAAATGTGTTGTTCCCCATTTTGTTCCCCCTCAATTTATACTTCNCTGAGATAGTATTTTTTGCATGGAAGTTCTACACGTTTCATTCATTCATGTGTATCAGTATATATAAACTACCCAAAACATCAATCTTGATTTACTATGTTCCTAAACTTATAGTCTTCACACTACCTAATAGTAAGGCAAAACACAGTCTTATAGGCTTATACTATTGCATCAACATTTATTTCTATTTATACTTGAGCTTCCAAAATACT
>ML334430.1:0-20567 GCA_005239505.1 Nicotiana paniculata
TTGCATTCTTCTCCCATTTCTTTAGATCCTCAGCAGTGCAATCAACTCTTGTCTTTGGTATATATGTACCTTCAGCAGTCCTCATCATGGTGACTAGAGGACCATCAGTGACTATGTCCGAGAGTTCATAGTCTTCTCCAATTAGGTGATCCTTCATCCTATTTTTCCACCATGAGTAGTACTGGCCATTGAAGAGTGGTGGCCTTGCAGTTGATTGACCTTCCCAATTTTCAGGTGGTGCATTCATCTTGATCTTCTCCAAGGTGTTAGCCTTTCAAGTATAACCCGCTATGATACCAATTGATGTTTTAGACTTCAATACCACACAAAAAGATAGGTCACTTTGCGTGGTACCCAATTTTCGAGTGCTGTCTCAGTAGAAGAACCTGGTTCTTCTTGGTGTTCCAACTACTACTATTGGAATAAAAAGAAGCAGTAAATTAAAAACACAGAGATTTTACGTGGAAATAGATAGGATTGAAAACAAGGAAACAACATATTGTAATCACATAGGTCCAGAAAATTCAAACAAACATAGTACTCAGGTCATGATCACAACTAAAAATAGAATTGCAAGAGTCAAGGTACTTATCAGTTACAAATTGACGGACAAGTCAGTAAGAAGAATAATTTCCAGCAGTATTTTAATCGTCAATAGAAAAAGAACAACAACACCCTAAAATCCCAGTGTGTCAGAGTTGCCAAGGGTTTCAAGTGAACCCCGGACAGTACTCACACTGAGAAAGAGCAACAATCGAATTTCCGGTGGCCTTGGCTTTCAGCCGGCCAAGGTCTCAAATTTCAGAATAGTATATAGAATGATAGAATAAGAGAGTAACAATAGTTGATTTTAGTCTCCCATTTTTTTCAAAGAGGAAATCGGGGAGGGGTTTATATAGTGTTCAAATTAAGACGGACAAACAAGGAAAATAATAAATTAAACCTAAATTAGGAAAGAAAATATCCGCATGCAATCTGTAATAGAACCAGTAAAAGAAAAATTGGGATCCAAACCCTGGTTAGAATCGAACTTAGGGCAAATTATTCACAATCCCCAATCATTGCGGAATCAATAGGGATATACCATACACAAGAGAAATTTTCTCTTCTCCAGTGCATAGAACCACAATAGCACCCATGACCATAGAATCAAAGCTGGATTGTGAGAATCTGGCTTGCCATAAGTGTAATGGTAACGAAAGTTACCATAAAATGAGTAATAGTAGCAAGAAAAGGTAAGTAAACCCGCGTATGGACGTGTATAAGGAAAGAATAAGAAGCGATCTCCATGGTCGGCTAGGTTTTAGTGTGAGAGTGGAGATGAGAGAATGCATGGGTAGCTGGGTGAGGTAAATGGGTCAGTGTTTCAGGGTAAAGGGGAGGGTATAAGAAAAATGTAGGGACTATGATGGCCCGTTGATCATCTGAGATCAACGGTCATGATTAAAGGGAAGTGGGGCAGGTCGAGTAAAATGATCACGACTGGGTTGAAACAAAAGGGTTGTTTGGTTTTGGCTAGGGTAGCTTGGGGTATTGGGTTAGGTGTTTGGGCCTTGATTTTTGTCCGAAAGTAACTTAAAATTGGGCTACAGATTAAAATACACGAAAATTATTAATAAAATAATTTGTAAAACTACTTAATAGATAATGAAATATAACTTTTGCAACAAAGTGATTGAAAATAATAACTTAACATTATAAAAATATAAAAATACTATTTGGAGAAACATAATATGAAAAAATATAATTATGCGTAGCACATAGGCTATTAGTGCAAAATTATGTAAATAGCCTAAAAATAATTATGTAAAATGAGGTAAAATATTATGAAACCTATATCTGGATACAAATAACAAATTTAGATAATTAATTTATCTCAAAATATGTTAAAGGGATAATTAATAAATAATCAAGCAATTTAAATGCAAAGAAATCAATTTTAAAGCTCTAAAAATTATGAAACATTATATAAAATACTTGTATAACTCTTGTAAATTAAGTAATGATGCAAAATGAAATTTGATAGTATTTTTACTATTTGAAAATATGAGGAAAAAATTGTGTATCAACAAGGTGCCTACATATGAAACCTAAATTTTATATAACACTTCATATTTTAAATTCCACTGAAAGTATTTTGTTGTTAAAATCTCTAAAATATAAAGTACTTCTTAATTTTTTTAAAACACTCGAACAAGTATATTTTTCGAAGCTTATTTGACATTTTTTAACTATAAATATGATAACATGAAGGTCTTTGTTAGAAAAAAAAATTTATGTCCTTTTTTAAAATTTTGTTGGTAATTGTTGAAATAATAATAATAATAATAATAATTATTATTATTATTATTTTTTTTATTATTATTCATTTTACAGGATCAAGGCTGGCAGTAGTCCGCTCGACCTGTAATTGAAATATACAAGAATTTTTATAGAGTTTAATGACTGCATGGAAGGATATATCCTTACCCAAGCATGGGGTCTGCCTGGATCTAATACATACTCTTATTGAGCCCATATGTCTAGCGGTTCTAACTGTGAGAGAGGACGCCCTTTTAACACCTTCAGCGGGCTTTTAATGTCACAGCTTGCTAAACGGAGCCACTAAGGCAAAGCCAATAAGAGTAGTAATAGATTCGACTGTACCACCATCTTGGAACTAAGCCAAGAATCTATATTAAAATTCCTTTATATTTTGATAGAGTCTAGATCTTTCATGGTTAATATGTAAACGAAATTAGATATTCAACATAGATATGAATCTTTTAGCCAGACATTGTCACGGCTGGGGAGACAACGAAGTAATAATAATCACTATCAACTAAAGAAATAAATAAATTTAATACCTTGTAAACCGGGATGCAAGGCCTGATTGTTATAATCTGGAAATTTTATTTACTTCAAATTAGAGAAAGAGAAATTTACAAGAGAGAGAGTGGGATTACAAGAGAGATAGTGAGAATGGCTGATGCCTTCTCTTAAAAAAAATGGTCCTATATATAGAAAAGAAAAAAACATAAAGAATCTATGTACAGTAATATGGGTCCCCTATGTGGGTCCCTTACACAGTGTATTTACTGTGTATACAGTGTTTCTACTATGTAAACAGTGTATCTACTGTTGAGTGGGGTTCTTGGCGGCTTTGACTGTTGATTATAGTCCGCGTCTTTCTAATTCTTTTATTTGCTGGACGAAATCTTCTGCCTTTTCTATGTCTTTATCAGATAATATCTTTTCTGATTGCATAGGCTGAGAATCTTCGTCTACAATATCATTGTACTTTTCATACTGATTAAGGGAGTGAAGTAAAATTCTTTTTACTTCTTCCAAATATTGAGTGATCATTTCGTTCTTATATCCTTCTTGAATGGAGATTCGTCTAGCAATATGTCTGACTGAGCTATAATCAATCATTCTCCTCTGAGGAGTTGTTGAGTATTCCTGGATTTTTGCTTTAATAGAATCCAAGAGTTCTTGACCATATAATACTTTTGTTTTGGGATCTTTTTTCATCAATTTATCCCAGAAATTATTACAAAATATCCTATATAAACAAGGAATCTGTTCATCAGTGAATCCCAATTATGGAGTCCATTTATGAATCCATGGAATAGAGAATTCTATAAAGAAATATATCTGGTCAATTTTTTCCAAATAACATATATGATCTGTGTGGTATAAATTATTCAAATCGGGCAAAATTTTTGTCCATTCCTTGTATAACATAAGAAATGGGTCCGGTAGTATTCTGACCGTCGCACCGTGGTATGACCATCAATTTAGGAACCAATTAGAAATGGGTTTTGCAAATATCTTTGCACATACTTTTATAAACCAAGTATTTGTGTCTCTCATTATTATAATAAAGCACTTTATCAAAGGCTTGGATATAATCCCAATATGTAAAATTCATACGAGTTTTTTTAAGGCTTATCTGCCTTTCCTTCATTGTGGAAATCCCCCAATCTTTAACAAATATAATTTATTTAATAATTACTTTTGAGAAGTTATAAACATTCTCGGCTATGTTATAACCGGAAAAGTGTTGAAACTCTGCACTGCCTGTACTGGTGAGAATAGTTTCATAATAGGAACGGGTTTTGTATGACTCACCCGGATAATATAATCCATTAATCAAATATCTCTGGAATATCTTCCAAGGCTCATCTTTTCTCTGAATCTCAGAGTTTTCTAAACGAAATATTATTTCTTTTTTTGGCAATTTTTCATAGGACTTGATATCATCAGTGTCCTCTTCTTTAGCAACTGAAGCAAATGTATCACTTTGCTTTTGGGCAGCTAAATATGCCTGCAGATGTCCGTATAACGGGCTATCTTCTGGAATATCTTCCAGATGAATAGAAAGGGTACACAAGGATTCACCTCTGAGAGATATCTTCTCATTAACTAAGCTCCTTTTTCCCATTTGTATTACTGGGGAGTTGGATGAGGATCCGTATGACGATCCATGAGAGTATGAGTTTCCTGGGGATGATCTTCCCCCTTTTCCTTTACTTCTTCCTTTGGCCCACGGAGGGTCCATGCTGCAAATATAACAACTCATATTATTCGGATAAATAGTAGTCTTGCATATCACTTCTAATTTCATCAGAATAATAAGAATAATCATGAATAGAAATTCTTTTTCGACAATATCGTCAATGATTTTTTCAATTGTAAGACCCCGTAGGTCTCTATATAACTTAACCACCTTTAAAATAGTGATTAACGTTTCTTCATCTAGAAAGGCTGTATAGAAATTCATGATGAACTTAAGTATTCACGAGATAAGAAATCAGGAAGAGAATTATCAATTCCCTTTTTATACTGGATTTCGAAATCAAAAGGGGCTAACTGAGCCTGCCATCTTGAAAATATTAATTTCGAAGCATCATGTTTAAAATCTTTGTCAAACATATATTTAACAGATTGAGCAATAAGTTTTTATTAAGAACTTCTGATTGTATAGATCATCTTGAAATTTTAAAACACATTTAACAATAGTTAACATTTCATGAGCCACAATAGCATATTTTTTCTAGGCTTCAGTCCACTTTCCCGAGTGAAATCTTATCAAATATTCACAATTATTGCTAGGATTAACTTGTTTTAAAATCCCGCAGTAGACAATATTAGACGCATCTGTCTCAATAATCTTTTTCCATGCTAGATTAGCAAGAGTCAAACAAGGTAAAGACTTAACACGTTGTTTAATACTCTTAACTAACGTAGTATGACTATCAGTCCAAGGATTTTTGTAATTCTTTTTTAGCCTATCATATAAAGGGGCCAAGTCACGAGATACATCTTTATAAAAAGGGGATATGTAATTTAAACTTCCCAAAAATCTTTGTAATTGAGTTCTGTCCGTAATAACATCAGGAAATTTTGATGCAAAATCAATCGATCTTTGAATAGGAGTAATTTTTCCTTGACAAATATTATGTCCTAAAAATCGAACGTCTGTTTGAAATAAACTCATTTTTGGTTTGGAAATAACTAAACCATTTTGTATAACAATCTTCTTAAAAATATCAAGATGCTTAATATGCATTTCCAATGTTTTAGAAAATACTAATATGTCATCAATATAAATGATGATAAAATCTAGATATGGATTAAAAATATCATTCATTATTTTCAAATTCAGAAGGGGCGTTTTTCAAACCAAAGGGCATAACATTCCATTCATATTGTCTGAATGGAACATTAAAAGCAGTTCTATAAGTATGCTCTTTAAATATTTGAATCTGCCAATAACCAGATTTTAAATCAAACTTTGAAAATATATTGGCATCATATAATCTTGATAATAAATCCTTTTTGTTGGGGATAGGATACCTAATCTATTTTAAATATTTATTTAAAGGTTTATAATTTATAACTAATCTAGGAACGCCACATTCCTTTTCTGCAACATTATTAACATAAAAAGTGGTACAAGACCAAGGAGATTTTGAAGGTTTTATCAAACCCTTTTGTAACAAATTATCAATTTCTTTTTTGCAGAATTCTACCAGTTCGGCGTTCATCTAACAAGGTCGAGATTTAGTAGGGATATCATCCTCAGAAAAATTATCTTCATATGGAAGAGTGACAATGTGCCTTTTCCGATTCCAAAAGGCACTAGGATGATCAACACAAATATCAATAGCAATTTGCTCAGAAATCAATTTGATCTTTTCTTGTACTTTAACAGTTTTTAACGTATCGAATATATTCATACTAAATAACTCTAGTTGCAAAGAATCAATATGTCTCTGCTTCATATTAATAAGGGCATTAATATCTCTGGTTACGGGATCTGTAACAAAAGATTAACTTATTTTTGTCTTTGTAAGTAGTTGTAAAACCTTTTGAATCTATGCTAGCAAAGGGATAAATAACATTAATAAAAGGTGTTCCAAGTATAATTGGAGGGTATAACTGATTTTTTACCAGGAAAAAGAAGTGAGGGATGCATATTTTATTTTGACAAATATGTGTATTAGGTAATTTATACTTTATATCTAAAGCATGTCCAGAAGCAGATTTCACCATATGAGTGGGTTTTTGGAAATATTTAGTAGGTACTAACCCTTCTTGAATGCACCTCACATCAGCTCCACTATCAATCATAGCAATGTCAGTTATGAAAAAACTATTATCGATTAAAATAGTACATTTAATATACCATTTATGAGAAGTAACAATTTGCATCATTCCTAAAAACATATCATGTTTCGGTTTGAAATCAACAAGTTTTTCACTATCATCATTTTCAGAAATACCTTTATCTTTGTCATTAGATAACTCAGCTAGATAATTATTTTTCTCTATCTGAGTAATCCTGTGATCACAAATCATTTGATTTTGTTTAAGAGACTTAATTTCTCTTTTCAAATTTTCACTTTCGTCTTTTAGATCGTCAAAAGAAGTATCTCTAGTTGGAGTATTTTTATTATTAAGACGGTTATTAATTTCGGACAAAGAATAGGGCGCAAAAAATATTCAAATTCGTTCTTTTGTTTTCAAAAGATTTTAAAGAACTAGAACTTGAATTTGTAGTAAAATTTATAATTTTTTCACGAAGTTTATCATCAGTAACTTCCTTTAAAAGCTCTATTACATTATCAGATGTAGTAGTTTTCATGTTCAAATCTTGAAATTGAGATTGTAATTTGTAAAATTCATCATCGTCACAAGTACATGTATCACCTTTGCAAGTTGTACAAACATTATCACGATTTTTATCACTATCTGATAAATCAAATAAATCGACTTTAGCTTCAGATTCTGATCCTGAATTGTATAACAAACTATAAACCTTATCACGTAACTCATCGTCTAGTTCTAAGGTTTTCAACTTTTGAAGCTTACAATTTGGAGCTATGTGGCCAAATTTTCCGTATTTGTAGCACTTAATATCAGCAAGATCTCGCTTAGACCTATTTTTCGCAAATCTAGTGGACTTACAATAGGTTTTCCTAGCTTCACGATCTTCTTTGGATCTGTATCTCGATCTCTTCTTTTTATAAGGGCTATCAGAGTTAGGATATCTATGATTCCTATTTTTCCTTTTCTTGCTATGAGTAGAAGTCTCGGGTGAACCGAACTGGGTGCAAAAATCTCCTAATTAATTTTTCTTCTTAAGCTTATCTATCTTAAGATGTCTAGACAATTTTAACTCATTACACATGTTTAATCCTTCTTGTGTGCAAACTCCTATCAGTTTTCCATAGGTATAATCCTCATACGGGATTTCACCGTAGTTACCCCTTAGAGCTTTTCTTACTCTTCAGCAAATAAAGAGGGAAGGCTATCACGACCCCAGTTCGCCCTCCGTGAACATGTCGTGATGGCACCTAGTCCCTATAACTAGGTAAGCCTAACAATGCAGAAAACCAACGTAACTTGCGAAATAATTAATTAAAGCTGAACAACTAAAGAAAGTCTCTTTATCAATTCCACTCGACATATATAACCCAATAACGCGGAAGTCTACAATATCACCCCAAATCCCGGAAACTAGCGGGAAACACAGGCTAACAGAAATGTAATACACGACTCTAACTCCAGAATGTCTAAACAACTGTAAGGAAGGAAAAACTTTACACTAAAGCTGGAATAAGATAGAGACTCCTAGTCTGCGGACGCGGCAGATGTACCTCGAAGTCTCTGCTAGATCTCTCAACCTCGGGGATAGTGCGCCTGGGCGGAGGTACCTGGATCTGCACATGATAAACATGCGCATAAGGGGCATGAGTACACCACAGTGGTACTCAGTAAGTGCCAAGCCTAACCTCGGTCGGGTAGTGACGAGGAAGTTCAGGGCCCTACTGAGGTTAAACAATATAATAGGAATTTACAGTATGAAAACAGACAGTAATAATGAGTACAGCAGTGAAATAAGACAGGTTAAACAACACAATAACCCGAAAACACAAAGGGCGGAGTAAACACGGAATATGTACAACTCAATAACAATGGTAACAATGAGGATCTCCCAGGATACCGTCCTGTAGTCCTTTTCTCAGTCCAGTGGATCTCCCGGGATACCATCCCATAGTCCATCATATGTGTATATCCAAAGGATCTCCCGGAATACCATCCCGTAGTCCATCATATGTGTATATCCGAAGGATCTCCCGGGATACCGTCCCGTAGTCCATCATATGTGTATATCTGAAGGATCTCCCGGGATACCGTCCCGTAGTCCATCATATGTGCAGGGGGATCTATCGGGAATCGAACTCGTAGTCCCAAAGTAAATATACGGGAGGATCTATCGGGAATCTAACTCGTAGTCCCAAAGTAAATGTGCAGGGGGATCTATTATGAATCTAACCCGCAGTCCCAAAGTAAACAAACAAGGGGAGGGGGGGGGGGAGCTACCAGAATCCTACATCCGTAGTCCCAATGTAAATACGCAGCCACAACAAGAAGATATTCAGAAATAGAGTGCAAAAATACAAGGCAACAAGTAGTTCTAGCCTAACATGCNAACAAGCAATTTAGGGCAACTAGGCATGCGTTTCTAAGCTAACATAGACTATAATTGCAAGTAGAATAAAACATGTGAGAAAGAAACTCAGTCTAAATACTTAAAGTAAAACCGAATTTTCAACAATTAGCACAAGTACGCGTTCGTCACCTCACGTACGAGGCATTCAATTACCAAATATCACATCCTAAGGGGAAAGGTCCCCCACACAAGGTTAGACAAGCCACTTACCTCGAACCGACTCAAAATCAACTCGAAACCACACTTTTGCCACGAGTATCCGACTCCAAGTGGCCCAAATCTATTCAAAACAATTACATATCGTAAATAATATCTCAAGCAACTAGTTCTACTATTTAATTCAAAGCTAAGGCACAAATTTAGGTAATATGATCAAAACGCCCCTCGGTCCCACGTCTCGAAATCGGGTAAAAGTTATATTTTTCGGACAGCCATTCACTCACGAACTCACTCGACCACAAAAATCGAAATCCGATGCCAAAAACCCCTTAAATTCTCAGAATTTCATTTTGCGGAGGTTCATCAAGTTCCCATGGTTTTCCTCCCATTTTTGATAATTAAACTAAAGAAAACAATGAGGATTAATGTTCTAAAAATGAATTAGTATTAGAAAACGTTACCTATGATCCTCTCTTCAAAACCCACTGAAAATCGCCAATTCCCGAGCTCTCAAACGATATTTTTAGACTTATGAAATAAACCTTCAGATTTTTGGAATAAAGACACAGGGATCTCGCACCTGCGGTCCCGATCACCGCACCTGTGGTACTGCACCTGCAGAAAAAGCATCGCAGGTGCGGAATTCACTTAAGTCCACTGGGGCCGTACCTGCGATCGTTTGGTCGCGCCTGCGGTTCCGCACCTGCGGAACTCAGGTCGCACTTGCGACCACTGGTCGAACCCCTCGCCATCGCACCTGCGATCATCCCTACCGCGTCTGCGTGTCCGCACCTGCGGGAAAACCTTCGCAGGTGCGAAAACACCAGAAGAGGTCTGGTTCAGCCATTAGATAAATCCCAAATTCTCCCGTTAAGCATCCTAAACAACCCCGAGGCCCCCGGGACCTCAACCAAAACGACCAACCGACCCTAATACCTTATTCGAACTAGGTCGAGCCTTAAAAACACGTCTCATAACATCAAAATCATCGATTATGCATAGGTTGAAGCCTAGGAACTTAGGAAAATTCTAGAATTCACATCCGACGCCGAAACACGTCTAAACTCATCCGAATGACCTCAAATTTTGCACACACATCCCAAATGACATGACGGAACTACTGCAACTTCCGGAATTCCATTTCGACCCTCGGATCAAAAACTCACTAACGAACTGGAAACTTCAAAAATTCAAGCTTCGGCATTTCAAGCCTAAATGAGCTACGGACTTCCAAAATGCGTTCCGAACACGCTCCCAACCCCGAAATCACCTAACGGAGCTAACGAAACCATCAGATTTCCATTCCGAGGCCATCTTCACACTGTTCCGACTACGGGCAACTTTCCAACACCTAAGCGCTCATTTAGGGACTAAGTGTCCCAAAATTCTCCGAAACTCAAAACCGAATGTCCCGGCAATTCAATTTAGCAGAAATAGACTTGGGAAAAACAATTTAATAGGGGATTGGGGCATAAATTCTTATAACAACCAGCCGGGTCGTTATATCCTCCCCCTCTTAAGAAAATCGTTTGTCCTCGAACGAGCATAGAAACATACCTGAAGCTGGGGAAAGATGAGGGTAATGACTCCGCATATCGTGCTCAGTCTCCCAAGTCTCCTCCTCGACTGACTGACCCTTCTACTGAACCTTTACTGACGCAATATCCTTTGACCTGAGCTTTTGGACCTGCCTGTCCAATATAGCTATAGGCTCCTCAACATATGATATATCATTGTCTAATTGGACTGAGCTGAAATCCAAGATATGAGACGGGTCACTGTGATATCTCCGAAGCATCGAAACATGAAATATTGGATGAACTCCTGCCAAGCTGGGAGGTAAGGCAAGCTCATAAGCAACCTCCCCAACACGCCTCAATATCTCAAAAGGGCCAATAAATCTCGGACTCAACTTCCCTTTTTTCCCAAATCTCATAACGTCCTTCATAGGCGAAACCCGAAGCAGAACCCGCTCCGACCATATATGAAACATCACAAACCTTCCGTTCTACGTAACTCTTCTATTTGGACTGGGTTGTACGGAGTCTATCCTGAATCACCTTAACCTTCTCCAATGCATCCTGAACCAACTCTATGCCCAGTAGCCTGGCCTCACCCGGCTCAAACCAACCCACCGGAGATCTGCACCTCCTACCATATAAAGCCTCATACGTCGCCATTTGAATGCTGGACTGATAAGTGTTGTTGTAAGCAAATTCCGCCAATGGAAAGAACTGATCCCAAGACCCTCTAAACTCAAATCACACACGCATGGAGCATATCCTCAAGAATTTGAATAGTGCGCTCGGACTGTCCGTCTGTTTGGGGGTGAAATGTTGTGCTCAACTCCACCCTGGTACCTAACTCCTGCTGAACGGCTCTACAGAACCGTGAAGTGAACTGAGTAACTCTGTCTGAAATAATTGAAACTGGAATACCATGCAGACGAATGATCTCCCGGATATAAATCTCCGCCAACCGCTCCGATGAATAAGTAGTCAGTACCGGAATGAATGGGCTGATTTGGTCAGCCGATCCACAATCACCCAAATAGCATCATGCTTCCTCAAAGTCCGAGGAAGTCAAACCAAAAAGTCCACGGTGATCCGCTCCCACTTCCACTCTGGAAGATCAATCTGCTGAAGTAACCCTCCTGGTCTCTGATGCTCACATTTGACCTGCTGACAGTTGAGACACTTGGCTACAAACTCTGTTATATCCTTCTTCATTCTTCGCCACCAATAGTGCTGTCTCAGATCCTGGTACATCTTCGTGGTAACCGGATGGATGTAATATCGCGAACTATGGGCCTCCTCAAGAATCAACTCCCGAAGCCCATCTACATTGGGCACACAGATACGGACCTGCATCCTCATCACCCTATCTTCTCCTATAGTCACATCCCTGACATCACCCTGCCGGACTCTATCCTGGAGAACAAAAAGGTGGGGATCATCATACTAGCGCTCTCTAATACGATCATGGAGGGAAGATCGATCAACCACACAAGCTAATACCCGACAAGGCTCAGAAAGATCCAATCTCACGAACTGACTGGCTAAGGATTGAACATCTAAGGCTAGAGGCCTCTCAGCTGCATGAAGGTATGCCAAAATCCCCAAACTCTCCGCTCGACGACTCAAGGCGTCGGCTACCACATTGTCCTTCCCCGGGTGGTATAATATCGTGATGTCATAGTCCTTTAGCAATTCTAACCATCTATGCTGGCGCAAATTTAGATCCTTCTGCCTGAATATGTGCTGCAAACTCCGGTGGTCAGTATAAATCTCACAAGGCACACCGTACAAATAATGACGCCAGATCTTCAAGGCATGAACAATGGCATCTAACTCAAGGTCATGGACAGGGTAATTCTTCTCATGTATATTCAACTGTCTGGACGCGTAGGCAATCACCCTACCGTCCTGCATCAACACCGCTCCAAGGCCAACTCGTGATGCATCCCAATAAACTGTATAAGATCCCGAACCAATAGGCAATACCAAGATTGGGGCTGTAGTCAAAGCTGTCTTGAGCTTCTGAAAGCTCGCCTCACACTCCTCTGTCCACTGAAATGGAGCACCCTTTCTGGGTCAATCTAGTCATAGGGGCTGCAATTGATGAAAATCCCTCCACAAAATGACGGTAGTAGCCCACCAAGCCAAGGAAACTGCGAATCTCTGTAACTGAGGATGGCCTGGGCCAACTCTACACGACCTCTACCTTCTTTGTATCCACCCAAATGCCCTCACTCGATACTACGCCTAAGAATGCCACATAACTCAACCAAAACTCACATTTTGAGAACTTTGCATAGAACTTCTTCTCTCTCAGGGTCTGTAGCACTGTTCTCAGGTGCTGCTCATGATCTTCCCGACTCTGGGAGTAAACAAGAATATCATCTATGAAAATAATGACGAACGAGTCGAGATAACTAGAAACTCGTAATGGCCATTAGTCAGCCCAAATGACATAACTAGAAACTCGTAATGGCCATACCGAGTCCTGAAGGCAGTCTTCGGGATATCCGGCTCTCGAATCTTCAACTGATGGTAACATGAGCGCAAATAAATCTTAGACTGTGCGCCGTGAAGCTGGTCAAATAGATCATCAATACGAGGTAAAGGATAACGGTCTTTCACTGTAACCCTGTTCAACTGGCGATAATTGACACACATGCCCATAGAACCATCATTTTTCTTCACTAACAAGACAGGGGCACCCCAAGGTGAAACACTGTGTCGAATAAAACCCTTATCAAGCAATTCTTGTAACTGATCCTTCAACTCCTTCAACTCAGGAGGAGCCATACGGTACGGAGGAATGGAAATGGGCTGAGTTCCCGGCAACAAATCAATGCCAAAATCAATGTCTCTATCGGGCGGCATGCCCGGAAGATCAGCTGGAAACACATCGGGATAATCCCGTACCACTTAAACTGAATCAACAGAAGGGGTATCAATACTGATATCTCTCACATAAGCTAAATACGCGGCACACCCCTTCTCAACCATATGCTGAGCTTTAAGGAAAGAGATAACTCTACTGGGAGTGTGATCTAATGTACCACTCCACTCAACACGCGGAATACCTGGCATAGCCAGCGTCACGGTCTTGGCGTGACGATCAAGAATAACATAATGGGAAGACAACTAGTCCATGCCCAAGATAATATCAAAATCCACCATATCGAGTAACAATAAATCCACACTGGTCTCAAAACCACGAATAGTAACCAAACACGACCGATAAACGCGGTCCACAACAAGGGAATCTCCCACAGGAGTAGAAACATAAACAGGAAAACTCAAACAATCTCGGGCTATGCCCAAATGCGGAGCAAAATAAGAAGACACATAAGAATATGTGGAACCTGGATTGAATAGAACCGATGCATCTCTGTGAAAAACCAGTATAATACCTGTAATAACAGAATCAGAGGCAACAACCTCGGTACGAGCAGGAATAGCATAATATCTGGCCTGGCCTCCCCCTCGAGGGCGACTTCTACCTCTCCGACCTCCGCCACTAGCTGACTGGGCAGATGGGATGGTAGCTGGAGATGTGATCATGTCACGACCCCAAATCCTAACCGGCCGTGATAACGCCTATTGTGGAACTAGGCTAGTCGACTACCGCGTGTTCACATTTCCTTTTGAAAATCCCATTTAAGTTTCAAGCAATTCATAACAATATACAGAAAGTTCTTAATATAATAGGCAAATTTTATA
The DNA here is from genome assembly GCA_005239505.1 of Nicotiana paniculata. Classification (NCBI taxonomy): domain Eukaryota; kingdom Viridiplantae; phylum Streptophyta; class Magnoliopsida; order Solanales; family Solanaceae; genus Nicotiana; species Nicotiana paniculata. The sequence continues at coordinate 14,395 of ML334430.1, forward strand.
TACAGTACTGCCATCCTCAAAACTCGGAGCCAACATGTCATGAGCATCTAGTGAAATAAGCCAAAATAAAGTATTATGATACAAAACTCCGAATCAAAGCTAAATACAACAGAGGGAAAGCAGAGATGCTGTGAGCGCAAAACAACTACCTCTATATCCCAACGATTTGGCTCCGCTGCGATATATATATATAAAATCTAACGCTCGATATCTGCTCCTGAATCTGCACACAGAGGTGCAGGGAGTAATGTGAGTACACCAACTCAGTAGTAATGAAAATAAATCAAGTCTAAGTAGCAAGGAATCACATAAAAATCAATGTCATCAAGTCACAATATACACAGCCTTACTTCCAATAGTATACATAGATATACGAANTCCCTCGGACAAGCCTCACAATCCCTCAGCACCTCACAATCACTCAGCACCTCACATCCACTCATGCCTCCCAATCACTCAATCACTCGCACTCAGTGCGCTCACTGGAGGTGTGTACAGACTCCGGAGGGGCTCCTTCAGACCAAGCGCTAATATCACTCATCACCTCACCATCACTCTTGGCCCTCGGCCACACTCGATGGAACCACTCGAAAAGCCCCTCGGGCGAAGTAATAGAACGGGGTACTCGACCCGAAAATATCATTTTAATGCTCATGTAGTGTAAATCAGGCTGAGTTTCAAATAAAACAGAATACACAATAATGCTGAGTAAAATCATCAACAGTTAGTGAGGAAAACAGCAGTAAAACGCCCTCAAAGGGGTCTAAACAGATCGGCACGAGGCCCCAAACACGGCTTACAGCCCAAATATTTCACAAATCTTTAGAACATAATTTAACATAAGATTTTGAGTAAATATGCAACTCATTAGTTGCCGCGGAGAGGACCTAGTCCAATCCAAAAATCAGTACGCGCCACATACTCGTCATCCGACATGTGCGCCTTTCAAAAAAATCAGTGAGAAAAATATGTAGTCCGGGGTTCCATACCCTCAGGACAAGATTTAAGACCATTACTTACCTCCACCGAGCCACAACACTAGTCCGAAATGATCCTGCGCCTCAAATTGGCTCCCGATTTCTCCGAATCTAGCCAAAATCAGTTCAACATCATTAATATATACTCAAGGAACACAACCCAGTCGAAAATTATCAAATTATACAATAATCTCGAAATTCGGCCAAACCCGAGCCCCTCGAAATTCGGCCAAATTATACAATAATCTATTTAAGACCATTACTTACCTCTACCGGGCCGCGACACTAGTACGCTATGCCTTTGCCCCTCAAATTGGCACCCGGTTGCTCCGAATCTAGCCAAAACTAGTTCAACATCATTAATATATACTCAAGGAACACAACCCAATCGAAAATTATCAATTTAATAAAAAATCTCGAAATTCGGCCAAACCCGAGCCCCGGGCCCACTCTCGGAATTCAATAATTTTTTACATTATTAGAATCCTCGTCCTCCCACGATTTTATACATATCAAGAACATTAAAATCGGACCACAATTGCCCACTCAAATCCTCAAAAGAAGAATCAATTTCCCATGCACCCCTTCTTCCCCAATTTGGGTTTAATTCCAGCAAATTCTATGGTTTAATCACTTAAGAATTGACATAGAAACGTGCTATAAAGTTGAAATTCTTACCTCCAAATGATTTCCCTTGACTCCCCTTCAATTCCCTCTCAAAATCTCACAAGTTCGCATGCAACAATGGAGAAAATGACAACCAAATTCGCACTTCCGGCCTTTTAAACATTCTGCTCAGCTAAAATAACTCCTTCACTGCGATCGAAAACTTTGGCACGCGATTGCGAAGAAAAAACTTGCTGCCCCATCAATTTACCTTACGCGATCGCAGACAACCTCATGCGATCGCGATTCATCAAGACTTAAACCCACGCGATCGCAAACCATTCCACGCGATCGCACTGATCAACCACTCATACTCACGCGATCGCAAACCATTCAACGCGATCACAATTAACAAAAATCCTGCTTCACCAATTAACCCTACGCGATCGCAAACATCCTCACGCGATTGCGTAGAAGGAAACCAGAACCTTACACCAGCAGCAATCTGCCCAGATTTCAAGCCAAAAGTTGGTCCGTTAACCACCCGAAACACACCTGAGGCCCTCGGGACCTCAACCAAACATACCAACATATCCCATAACATCATTCAAACTTATTCGAGCCTTCGAAACACCAAAAACAATGCAACAACACCAATAATCGCATCAAATTCAAGTCTATGAACTTTGAAACTTCTAAATTTCGCCAACTACGCCGAAACAAACAAAAACACCTCCAATTGACCTGAAATTTTGCAGACATAGACAAAATGACATTACGAACCTGTTACAATGTCCGAAGTTCCATTCCGGCCTCGTTAGCCTATTTTCCAGTGCCGACCGGAAATCGCCAAAAACTAACTTCCGCCAATTCAAGCCTAATTCTACACCGGACATCACAAAAATATTTCGAACACACTCCCAAGTCCCAAATAACCTAACGAAGCTATTCGAGCCATAAAATCCACATTCCGAGGTCGTTTACCATTAAGTCAACTCTCAGTTGACTTTCTCAACTATTAGGCTACTTTAAAAGGCTAAATGCCTAAACTCTCACCATAACCACTCCGGACCCAAACCAACTGATCCAACACATAAAAAACAAGATAGTGATACATAACAAATGTAGAAAATAGGGGAAATGGGGGTAAATCTCACAGAACGACCGGTCGGGTCGTTACATCCTCCCCCTCTTAAACAAACGTTCGTCCTCGAACGGGTCTAGAAACATACCCGGAGTCTCAAATAAGTGAGGATATCTGTCCCGCATCTCCCTCTAGGTCTCCCAAGTGGCATCATCCACCGGCTACCCTCTCCATTGAACCTTCACTGAAGCAATATCCTTAGACCTCAGCTTCCTAACCTGACGACCCAAGATAGCCACTGGCTCTACCTCATATGACATATCACCCTCGAGCTGAACCGTGATGAAGTCCAAAACATGGGAAGGGTCACCAACATACTTCCGGAGCATCGAAACATGGAATACTGAATGAATACTCGATAAACTGGGAGGCACAACAAGCCTATAGGCCATCTCCCCAACCCTCTAAAGTACCTCAAATGGCCCAATGAACCTGGGACTCAGCTTCCCTCTCTTCCCGAATCTCATAACACCCTTCACGGGTGACACCTTCAGCAACACCTTATCCCCAACCATGAAAGACACATCTCGGATCTTCTAGTCCGCATAAATTTTCTGCCTAGACTGCACCATGCGAAGCCGCTCCTGAATCAACTTTGCCTTACTCAAAGCATCCTGAACCAAGTTTGTGCCCAATAGCCTGTCCTCTCCCGGCTCAAACCAACCAACCAGAGATCTACACCTCCTACCATACAAGGCCTCATACGGAGCCATCTGAATACTCGAGTGATAACTGTTATTATATGCAAACTCCGCTTGTGGCAGAAACTGATCCCATGAACCACCAAAGTCAATCACACAAGCACGCAACATGTCCTCTAAAATCTGAATGGTACGCTCCGACTGCCCGTCGGTCTGAGGATGAAACGTTGTGATTAACTCAACCTGAGTACCCTACTCTCTCTGCACGACTCTCCAGAACTGGGATGTGAACTGAGTGCCTCTGTCAGAAATGATAGAAACTGGAAACCCATGCGAACGGACAATCTCCCTGATATAAATCTCAGCTAACCTCTCCGATGAAGTAGTACCAACAGGAATGAAGTGCGCGGACTTGGTTAGCCGATCCACAATAAGCCATATAGCATCAAACCTCCCCGAAGTCCATGGGAGTCCAACTACGAAGTCTATGACGATCCGCTCCCACTTTCACTCCGGAATATCAAACCTCTGAAGCAATCCACCCGGTCTCTAGTGCTCATACTTGACCTGCTGACAGTTGAGACACCAGCCACAAACTCCACAACATCCTTCTTCATTCTCCTCCACCAATAATGCTGCCTCAAATCCTGATACATCTTTGCAGCACTCAGATGGATGGAATACCGCGAACTATGAGCATCTGCTAGAATCAAATCTCGAAGTCCATCTACATTGGGCACGCAAAAATCCGGCCTTGCAACCTCATGACCCCATCATCACCAATAACCACATCTATGGCATCACCACGACTTACCCTGTCCTAAAGAACAAGAAAATTTGGATCATCATACTGGCGTGCTCTAATCTGATCATAAAGAGAAGACCTGGAGGCTACACAAGCCAACACCCGCGGGGGTTCTGATAGATCCAATCTCACCGAATGACTTGCTAAGGCCTGAACACCAAGAGCTAATTGCCTCTCTGCTACTGGAAGGTAAGATAAACTCCCCAAACTCTCTACTCTGCAACTCAAGGCATCGGCCACTACATTGGCCTTCCCCAGATGATATAAGATAGTGAGGTCATAATCCTTGAGGAGATCTAAACATCTCCTCTGATGCAAATTCAAGTCCTTCTGCCTCAGCAGATACTGCAAACTGCGATGATCAGTGAAAATCTCACACTGCACTCCATACAGATAATGCCGCCAAATCTTCAAGGCATGAACAATGGCAGCTAACTCAAGATTATGCACTGGATAATTCTTCTTGTGCACCTTCAAATAGGGGTGGGCATTCGGTACTTCGGTTCGGTATTTAAGAATTTTGGTTCGGTATTCGGTTTATCAATTGTGTATACCAAATACCGTACCAAAATATTTCCGTACGGTTCGGTATTTCTTATTTTGGTTCCGTACGGTTTCAGTTCGGTTTCGGTTTAAACCAAATCTATGTTATAAAGCTTTTGTCTATTCAAATCTGTAGCTATTCGGGTTGAAAAAATATAAAGACAACACCAAAAATAGATTGCAGATAACAAATATGTAAAAAACAAAGGGCAAAAAGTACGAAACAAAATCATTATTTTTTTAATTATATATGTAAATATATAATTGCTACAGAGTACAGAGAGATGCAAGTTTGAAGCAAAATAATCTTTTCTCATGTTACACGTAACACAAGCATAATCGTGTCTCGCAGACTCGCACTCTTACTCCAAAGATAGAGAAGCACAATATAATTTCCTAAAGAAATATGGTACTATGCAACCAATATTTTGGTAATCTTTCCAAATCGACCTTTCCGAGACTTACCTTTTTATTTGTAAATTCCAGTTACTAGGAGATTTGGAGATGAAAAGGAACAAGGACTTTAATGGATTCCATCTCTTTGTATCAAGTTTTCGTCAGTATCATTAGATTGTAGAAACTTGAATCCGATGTTTTCTCATTTTGTCAAGTCTTAACAGATCGTGAGATTGAAAATATAAAGAGAAATGTGAAAGCCAAAGTGAGAATCATGAATTACAAATCGAAGTATGGATAATTGATAGAAATAGAATTTAAAAACAAAGAGTTTCATGCCTAGCGGATCGCTTAAAAAATAAATCGTAAATTTTTTTTTTTTGATATTTCGGTATATACCGAAATACTGAAATATCAAAAATCCAATACCGTATACCGAACCGAAATACCGAAAATCAAAATACCGAATTAATTCGGTTCGGTTCGGAATTCGATTTTTCGGATTTTATGCCCACCCCTACCTTCAACTGTCTGGACGCGTAGGCAATCACCCTACCGTCCTGCATCAATACCGCTCCCAAGCCAACTCTGGAAGCATCACAATAAACTGTGTAAGAACCCGAACCAGAAGGCAAAACTAGTACTGAAGCTGTAGTCAATGCTGATTTGAGCTTCTGAAAGCTCTCCTCACACTCATCAGACCATCTGAATAGAGCACCCTTCTGGGTTAATCTGGTCAAAGGCGAAGCTATCGAAGAGAATCCCTCCACAAAGCGACGGTAATATCCCGCCAAACCAAGGAAACTCCTAATCTATGTAGCTGAGGACGGTCTGGGCAAACTCTGCACCGCCTCTATCTTCTTTGGATCAACCTGAATCCCCTCACTGGACACTACGTGCCCCAAGAAAGCTACCGGTCCCAGTCAAAACTCACACTTGGAGAATTTCGCATAAAACTTCTCCTCCCTCAATCTCTGTAACACAACTCTCAAATGCTCAACATGCTCTTCCTGGCTACGAGAATAAACCAGGATGTCATCAATGAACACAATGACGAAGGA